>JARCZZ010020807.1:0-20831 GCA_030323915.1 Brotogeris chrysoptera
CAGTAGTGGTTTGTGTTATACCTTAGTTACTAAACTGTTCTTATCTCAACCTGTGGCAGTTGCATTCTTTCGATTCTCCTCCCCATTCCCCTGGGACTGGGGGAAGAAAGAGAGGGGAGTGAGTGACTGAGAAAACTGTGTGTGTGTGTGTGTGTGTTGGAGACTTAAACCACACCACCTATAAACTGATTATTTTGAAACACTGCATAATATATGCACGCTAATCCCTTCGGCAAGGCAGCACTTATTAAGTTATTAATAGCATTAGTATATTTCATAGCAGCCACAGTAACTATTTATCCTCCTTTTGTATAATGTCCATAGGTGGGTGAAGGGCAGCTGGATGCGCTGTGCTCTCCGGAGGAGCACACGACGTGACAGTCTGGGGCCGGACACGGTGAGGGGAGCTGCGACGGGGAGGCGCGACAGGCTGAGGGGAGCCGGGCCGGGCCGGGCCGGGCCGGGCCGCTGGTGTTCGCCGAGGCACGAGCCGTCCTGCATGCGCTGCGGGCTGCCAACCGCTACCTCCATGCGGCCGCAGAGTGACATCAGCCGGCAGCGCCTTGAATCGGCAGCAGACACCCCTGCCCGCCACCGCCGCATCCGGGCCTCTCAGCCACGGCCGTTGGAAGCGTTCGAAACCCCCCGACAGCCAATCAGCATAAAACACCGCTCGCCCATTCAACAACCTGCTGCCGACTGCTGCTACGAGGCCGGGTAGTCAGCCCGGGAAACGCCCCCACCGCCAATGGGGACCTCCCAGCCATGAGCGGCAGGTATAGCACCCAATCCGAGAGGGAAGGAGGAGAAGCGGTGTCCGAAGAAGGAGGGGAGGGGCGGGACAACTCGGAGAGATGACGAATGAGGTGGCGGCTTACAGAGGGGCGGTGGGACTGGCAGCCAATGAGTGGCGCACTTAGTGTGGCCGCTCGCTTTTTGAATTGTTGGTGGCGGCTCCTCATGGAGGAGGTTGTTTTTGCGGTTGGCGGCGTTAGCGGTGAGGGGAGGCTGAGGCCTGGCGCCGGTATCGGGCGGGTGTGGCGTGGGGACATGGAGCTGCATGGCCGAGCTCAGGGAGGACAGCGGAGGGTGCGGGTGCGCTGGGGAGAAGCCGGCCAAGGTCGGCCTCGGGCTGTGCCTGGGCCATCCGTGAGGAACGGGGGCCGCGGGCCGGCGCTGCTCCGGGCCCTTCGGAGGTCGCTGTGGTCTTTCCTGGGCAGAGCGGAGGCCGTGGCCCGCGGGCACCTGCTAGCTCCTGAGGTGAGAGCAGCTGGTGGTATCTCATCTCGCCTCCGGCCACCTCGTCGCAGTGCGGCCTGATCACCCTCTTAGATGGTTCCTCCGGAAGAAATGGGCAGCGTGGGAAGCTTCTACATGTGTTCTCGCTTTGAAAACCGTACATTTTACATACGGTTTAGTGTGCTAATGTTTTGTAACCTTAAGGTTTTCCACGAGCTGCTGGGATGTCATTTTGAAGTGTAATGCTGTAAGAGCATTCAGGTCTGCTTGAATGCTGTAGTGATGGCGTTCTGACTTTGGATCTTTTCTGTGTGAGGGGAAACTGTTACGTCCACATCTTCTGTGTGCTGTTCTCTTCTGTGTGTTGGCACGTTCAGTGTCGAAGTCTAGTGACTAATACTAAGCTATCAACGTGACCATTTAAACAGAGAATGTTTTGAAAAACGCACTCTGAATGGAGTCTCATAAATGAATAAATAATTTGGAAAAGCTATAAAGAAAGTGAATGTCCAGACCACAGTATGGGCTTCTCCCCAGTACACTAGGAAGTGCTCTGTAAGTTCATATATGTGCTATTAGGTATAACAGAAACAGCATGACAGGAATTTTATCGATGTCTCGGACTCTTACAAAAGTAATCTCTAGGATTTAAATTTAATGGTGTCCTTAACAGGATGTGGGTTTTGTTTTTTGTGGTGTGCTTTTTTTTTTTTTTTTTTTTTTTTTTTTTTCCCCTTCCCTGCTTTTACATGTAACTGTCTGTATGGTAATCATTATTAACAATGTGGTTTGAGTCTTCCAAGATTATGCTTACCCCCGCCCTCTCTGCCGAAGAAGAGCTAATGGTATACCAATTCCCAGCAGTGTCTTTATAACCCTCTGGACAGGTGATCCAGGAAGACTTTCTGGTTAAAGTTATGTTCTCCTCTTGCTAGGACTCAAGCAATTTGCTGTCAACTAGCTTGGTGACTGGGACTTACTGCTGGGCAACTTAATTCTGTGGAGCCTGCGTAGCTGTGCATGACATTAAAATTGTAACTAGGGTGGCAATATTGATAAATGAATATGCCTGGAATTATAATAGATTTGTAGTGTTGACCTATTGGTCATCACTAGTTAGAAACTTACCTGATGTACTATGAAGATAGGAAGCCTGTCCTAGAGTCTCAAATGTGATCTCCTAACCTCTAGAAGATAAGCCCAATGTAGAAACATTGCTGTTGTGCCAAAGCATCCATAGTGGTTTTTTTTTTTTTTGTCTTCTGATTTTTAATTTGCTATGTAAATGGACAAGCATTGCACAACTTGAAAAATAGCATGTGCTGTTCTCTATGGGTTTTATTGTGTCATGTCTTTCAGACAGCGCTTCAATATGTTATTTGGGTGGCTACTGTTTTAAAGAGTCTTTTGTAGTCAGGAGGAGAACAACTTCAGTTAAAGTAATAGCAGGTTATTATACTACAGCAGTTGAGATACAGTGGTTAGTCTAGGTAAATTCTGTGCAAATATTTAAATCTGTGTGAGTGATGAGTCACAGGAAATGTTTCATGTGTCATGCATAAAAGAATGTGCTTTGTGTTGGGCAAGTGCCTTAGAACAAACTTTCTGGTACAAGATTTGGGTATGAGAGTAGTAAGAATTCTGCCTTTCCAGTATGTTCATTTGGGCAAGAAGAGCACAGGTGTATTCTATCTGTGAGAAGACAGAAGGCCTCTTTATATGATGATGTATGGCTACTTCTACTATATTAAAGTTAGTGTAGGATGATAGACTAGATCATACAGACAGGCATGCATATATATGCTTATGAATTTTGAAGACTTGTGCTTTTTTAGAAAAGTAACTTCTCTTTGAGTAAAAAAAGATACATAAGGGCAAGTAGTGAAAGGACAAGGGGTAATGTCTTTAACCTGAAAGAGGGTAAGCTTAGATTAGATTTTTGAAGCTCTTTACAGTGAGGGTGTTGAGACACTTGCACTGTTTACCCAGAGAAGCTGTGGCTACCCCATCCCTGGAAGTGTTCAAGGCCAGGTTGGATGGGACTTCGAGCGATCTGGCCTAGTGGAAGGTGTCCCTGCCCATAGCAGAGGACTAGATGGTCTTTAAGGTCCCTTCCATCCCAAAGCATTCTATGATTCTGTTATTAAATACTGCTGGCTCTACTCCCTATCTGGTCATTTTTATGTAACCAGTACACCTAGGGAAAAAAAATAAAAATGGCAAGACGTTTTGTGTACCCTGCTAATTAGCATTCTGCTAATGTTTCCCTTCAATGCTAATCTTGGTCTCAGATGTAGTTCGTGATAGTTTATCACAGAAGCAAATAAGTGCTTTTAGTTTCTTGGTGTTTTGTGATAAAACTTTTTTAAAATGAACACTAGAGTTAGTGCTTCCCTGCTGCTCAAGGTTCAAGTACCCTCTGCAGCTTTCTGTGCAAATAAATTATTTCTGTGGTAAGCAGCCTGTTCAGAATCATTTTTGTAACAGGTTTGTTGCCAGTCCTTTCTATTAAAAACTCTGCGACTCCTAATACTCTGTCAGAACTATCCTATTGGTGTGAGTGGGAGTTTAATAAGAGTCTGCATGTTTTATTTTCAGAAGTTTGACATTACTTCTGACTGCTTTAGTCCTAGAACTCTTATTGTGCTTTTTGCAACTATAACTTAGTTTAACACATCTGTCTGTCTTCTAGCTATTGAAGAAAGAAGCAAGACATAATCATGGCTGACAACAGTATGCTCATGTCTGAAACTGGGAGGAACCTCTTGTCTGATTCTTCTGTTCTTGATTCAAAAATTGTAGAAAGCTCAAAAGAGAATGTATCTCCTGGATCTGTTTTGGATGTTGAAGGTAATGGGAGGTTATTTTAAAACTACTATGTTTTTTCAATGACTGATAACTTTGTAGGTATGTAGTGGCTTTGAAAAACTCAAAGTGCTTTGCTGAATTATAGACTTAAATGTAGGCTAGCCAGAATGGTGCTGGTTTGGTATCCTTTCACTAACATATGGACTGTCTTAATTTTTCACTCATTTTGTTATAAGAATTTTGAGGTTACAGCCATGAAATCAAAAGAGTCTTCTGGCTGATGTATAGAAAGCTGTTAGTTCCATTTGATGCTTCTATGGAATGAGTAATTCTAGGTGATATTTTGAGTGTTTGGAAACCACTGCTCTGTTGTGTGCAGGTAGACCTTAGTGAGGTGAATAGTCTTGAGCTTGAAGTTCATTCAAGAGCAAATCTTCAACTTAAACCCTACAAAACCATTTTTTTTTTTTTTCCTTCAATGCAGTAACTAAAATCCAGTGTCAGTCTTACAGTGCAAATGGCACGGAGGCAACACTTGTCCCTTCCTCCTAAACTCATTAATACATGGAAAAAAAGAACAAGATATCCAACTTCAGTTCTGGTATTCCATGGTGAAACTGAGCTATTACTAGCAAGTAATGAACCTTGTCAGACAGGAACACAGAAATTGGAAAAGACATCTGCTGTCTATTTGCCATCAAGTCTTGGAATCTAATTCTGCTAGAAGCATTAAGTCAGTTTTTTTTTTTTGACTTTTTTTTGTTGTTGTTATTGCTTTCACTAACTCTTCTTGCATGTTCTTGCTTTGCCTGTAAGTAACTGGTCATAAGTTGCAGGATGTCGTTTCACCATATCCTAGAAAATTCAGTCTCTGTGGTCAGTCAGGTATGCCTTAAAGACTTCTTGAGGTAGCATTTAATTTCAGACTTGTTTCTGATAAACGAGGTATCTTGGAGGGATGCAGTCTGACTTTATTTTTTATATATTACTACTTGCTTTAAACTGAACATGTATTTTTCTATTAAAATATGAATATTACCTTTGTTTCCCTATAAACAGAAGAAATGCCTCAAATAGAAACAAGAGTGGTTTTGGTTCAGGAAGCAGGGAAATGTGAAGAGCTTCTGAAAGCCTTGGAGGTATGTGGGTCTAAGATAAAAAGATACCATCTTGTCTGGTATGAGATGGTATGCTTTTAGACTTCTGGTTACCAATTTGATTCTGTACTAAAGTTCTCCTCTTCCACAGACCATTAAGATAATGGAAGTACCAGTTATAAGGAAAACTAGTCCTGGTAAAGCAGAAGAAAAACTAATAAAAAGTATTATTCATATGGTATGTCATGCAATTAAGCACACGTGATTGCATGCGGCATGTTGTGCTTCACTGGGACTGAAATGTGCACACTCTGTATTAATTGGGCATAATGGTCACATTACATGCTAATGGTTCTGATGGTGTCACAGCTCATCAAAATTGGCACTTCTTTTACAAACTTTCTCAAACATGGAAGTAATATCTGCAGCTCTTAATGGTGTTATCTAACGGGGAATAGAAGGTTCGATGGAGACATTCAACTGCATGCTTTTATTCAGTCAGCACATAAGTTTTTGTTATGGTCTGACTTCATAATTGGTCAATTGACTTCTCTTTCAATTGTAAGCTGTATTTAAACTTAAGTAGTTTTCTATTTCTTAATGTGAAAAGCCTACAAAATAAAATTTGGACCTATTGATTGAAATTGGAACAGACGAAATTTTTAGAGCCCTTTAAAAATATCAAGCAATGAACAAAATTGTCTTCTGTCCTTTAGGTCTTAAGCAGCATAGTGCTTCCTGTTGCAAGCTGTATACTACTTTTTAGTAGCATCCAGAAGAACTTTAAGCTGTTCTGACAGTCTGAAATTTAATTTCTCTTTGTGCTTAGTTTATTTTTTTCTCTTTCTGTAAGTATTTCCAGTACTATTTTATCAGTGTGAACTGATACCTAAACTACTAAAGTAACTAGAATTCTTATTCTTCAGAAGCAGGAATTGCTTTAAGACTTCTTTTTAGGTGCAGTTCATACCTATTATGCTAGAGAGCAGGGCATCTCAGCCTTCACAAAAACTAAGAGCAAATTTGTTGAAATCTGAAATGTACCTTTTTCTAATGGTCCAAAATAAAAATCAGTTGAATTTTGATACTAGTGTAAGTATCTTGTCTGAATAATGCTTTTCCCTTCAACCCAACATCAAGGAAATTAAAGTGCCCTACGTAAAGACAGACACAATGGAAGAACTCGGAGATTCTGATTCCCCAGAATTTGAGTCTGTCTTTGTTGTATCAGAATTTCAAGATTCTATCTTCAACAACCTCTGCAAGGCAGATTGCCGTGTCATTGGACCTCCAGTAGTACTGCACTGTGCACAAAAAGGAGAGGTATATGTTTCTTTTGAAATCAGCTGAGTAGTTCTCTGGTGCAGTGAGTTCTTAAGATTAAGTGTTCAAAATGGAGTCTGTTTTGCTCTGCCAAGCAATCATAAATATTTTTAGCAAGAGAATTTTAAGAAAAGCAAGCTTCTTATATTGCGTTAGAATATTGCATGTAGCAAGAAAGCAAAGGAAGACAGTAGGAAGGCTACAACTGCTACAGTAGTTGTGGTTGTTGTTGACTCACTAATTGGGATTGTGCCATTATGAAATGCAGCATACGAATGATGCTCCAGCAGATGCTTTATATTTCCAAAGGTTATCATGCAAAGAGGATGATCTGGGGAGAGGAAAACAAGGATGGAGCATTACCTGTAGAACTTGGGGATGCTGTAGTTACTTTGTCAGAATGCTAGCAGGTCTGGAGCTGAGGTATAATTGAATCATAGAATCGTAAAATGGTTTGGGTTGGAAGGGACTTTAAAGATCATTTAGTTCCAATGCCCCTGCCATGGGTAGGGACACAGGAAAGGCTATACACAGACTTGGACTAGTGGCTGATGCATCTTAATGCTAGGGACAACAGTACTATATTAAAGGTAATATTAAAACTTCAATGGAAACAGTATGCTTTTGACTAACATGATTACTTCTTATTTGCAGCCTTTACCTTTTTCCTGTCGTCCACTGTACTGTGCAAGTATGTTGAACTTGGTACTGTGCTTTACAGGATTCAGAAAGAAAGATGAATTAGTAAGTCTTTTTTTTTTTTTTTCCTTTGGATTGGTAGAACTATGTTAAGTTTATTTTCAAAATAATCTTCTGCTCAATCACCCATATGGTTTAACCATTACTAGAGCTTGTGTGCGGGGATGAATTGTTTGTTGTTTGCTTTGTTGCATATCCAAAGGCAGTGATATTGGAGGATGGGAATGAAACTGCTTCCTTTTTGAAATAATTTTGTCCATGCTATTTTGGTTGCTTTTTTGAGTGATATTAAGCAGCTTTGATTCAGTGGGGCTTAAAGATTTGTGGATTGAGGCTTTAGATAATCTTATGTTTACCAAACAGTGTCCTCTTACTTATACAGGTAGTACTGTGGTGAAGTAAAGCTTTGTAGCCCTGTTCAGAGCATTTGCAGTCATGTTATCTTGCTGCCATGCTATCAGGACTTCAGTTTTGACATGCCTAAGTATGAAGTGATTTGATACTCAAGCACTTTACTTTTGCATTTCAGTGATGCAGGTGACACCCAGTTTCTCTCTTGGACACCTGGGAGTCAACTATATGGTTCTATTTCTTCATTTGGAAAGAAAAACCCAAACAACACCAAAAACAACCAACCAACCAAAACCAACAGAAAAACACCAAACCAAACAAAAGCTTTACCCAGTGTTAGGGATAATTAGGTTCGATCTACTTAATTCAAACTGGACAAATTGCAATGTAAATTCTGGCAATTGCCCCTTCAGAGAGCTGACTAAATCAATGACGAAAACATGCTTCGAGTCTGTTGTGTAGGAGAGAGTAATGGCATGTATGGTCATTATGAGAGTACTGGTGGCTTGAGTAGTCTTCCTCAAGTTACACAGCAAGGCTGTATTAACTTTTTTTTTTTTTTAAAAAGTTTATGAAGTTGAAGAAAGTTGTTTTAAGAACGAAGACATTGGGTGTAACCTGTTAGCTTGCTTTATAAACTATTTTGTACCGCTGTCACTCTGCACTGTACGTTTCGAAAGATATACTTAAAACTTATTTCATCTTTATTTTTCAGGTTAAGCTGGTGACCTTGGCTCACCATATGGGTGGAATTATTCGCCGGGACTTAAGCTCAAAAGTTACTCATCTGGTGGCTAACTCAACACATGGAGACAAATTCAGAGTATGTACTCTTGTACTTTTAGGAAAATTCCAGAATTTGTTTCTTGTAGACTAAGTCTGTAAATTACACGTCAGCTGGTAAACTGCTATTTTTTTTTTCCTGTACTAACAACAATAACTTGTAATGGTGAGTTCTTAGTCTCATGGTGTGGATCTTTGACATGTTTTATTGTCTCTGTTGGAGAATAATAATAATAAAACCTGCCAATGCTAAGATTTTGAAATAGACAAGTATAGTAGATAACCAAAATGCTCAAGTACCTAAATACTGATGTTATCAGTACTGAAAAGATTGACAAACACTTGCTCATCAATGAACAGGTTTTTATCAATATACCTGCTTTTTTTGACTGTCCAAACAATAAAGGTCAAGGTAACTTGCAAAAAACTTTTGTATTCAATCTGTGTGCATCATTTTTAAAAATTATTTTTAACTTCCTATGTGTAAGTGTTCAAATCTTCCTTTATCATAGAATCATAGAATAGTTAGGGTTGGAAAGGACCTTAAGATCATCTAGTTCCAACACCCTTGCCATGGGCAGGGACACCTCCCACTAAACCATGCCACCCAAGGTTCTGTCCAACCCAGCCTTGAACACCATCAGGGATGGAGCATTCACAACTTCCCTGGGCAACCAGTACGCACTGCTGGCTCATGTTTGTGTTTATGTATAAATGTATGTGAGTTTTGGTGTCATCAAAAAAAAAAAACAACCACCAAAAAACCCCCAGATTACTTCAGAACATGTATGTCCAGTTGACAAGTATTTACAAGTTTGTAGGTTTTTGTACCATGGAATATGATATAGCAATGCCTGTGCCCCTTGGCTGTCCCTTTTTTGAATTGTTAGCAGGCTGTTGCTTTTTTTCCTAGTCTTTCTAGCCTTCCAATTGGAAGGCCTACTTTCTAATTCTGTTCAAACACTCCTTTATGTCAACTCAAGGGGAAAAACTAGGAAAATTTTACTATCTTTCTCAAGCAGTCATGAAAGTTACTTTTGGAATAGTTGTCTTCTCTTTGGTTAAAGCAGGCTGGGATGTGTGTCTTGATTCAAAGTATCAAAAGCAGAAAAAAGATCTCATTTTCCACTGGAGCAGAGGTTTTCTTTTGTGTTTTTGTCAGTTATAAAGGACATGAGACTAACAATGGTGCACTTTGGAGTAAGTGTCAAAATAACTATTGATCTGATTTTGTAGTCACTGAAGAGTTGATACATTCTAACTCTTGGGTGTTAGTTGGACATGATTCTTGAAGGAATATTTTCACTTTTTGCAGTATCTGTGTTAAGGTAAAAGCGTGGTTATGAATTTTTCTTGGCATGGGAAAGACTTAAATGGAAACTGTTGGCACAACTTGTGCTTCTCCTGTTTTGTAGATTGCTGTGAGTCTTGGCATTCCTATCGTGAAAGCAGAGTGGATTTATAAGGCGTGGGAGAAAAGGAATGAAATGTAGGTGTTTATTTGCTTTCAGCCTTAACCTTGCATCCTGTTCACCTTTGGTGTTTTGAGCTTTTGTTCAAGTAGTGACATAGCACTGATTTATTGACCTTTTTGTATGTGGGCTTTTTTTTTGTGGTTCTTTTTGTTTTAACTTAATTTTTTCCTCTTTCAGTGATTTCTGTGCAGCTGATGATGACTTTAGAAATCAGTTCAAGGTTCCTCCCTTCCAGGATTGCATGTTAAGTTTCCTTGGGTTCTCTGATGATGAGAAAGCTAACATGGAAGAAATGACAGAAATGCAAGGTTATTGTTTATGAAAATTTACCTGTGGAAAGAATGGGTTTTATAGCTGATAAATAATTCACTGAAGTTGAAATACTAGACTGTGAATGTTTTAATGAGGTCTCTTGAACTTGGAGAGCTATAGATTGATTTCTAGTTGTTGGTATATGCATAAGTTCTGGTAGCTGTTGAGGATTTCAAACTTCCTAGGCAGATTGAACCTATACAATTGAAAAAGAAGTAATTATAGGATGCTTGAAGATATCCTGGAAAGCTTGCTACATAGTATGTATGTTCTGCTTCAGGTTTTGTAACCAGTTTTGTGGTTATGCATGCTTGCATAATTCGCAGAAAGCATCTACAATGTTTACAACTTTGATATGAATCATCACTGGCAGAACATTTGATTGGAAGTGTTCCAATTTCCAGTAGTGTGTTACAATATTAATAATCACATTGGCAGTGATGTAGCAAATTAGCAATACAAGTCTGGAGATTTGTAAGTTGATTTGTATGTGACAGCACTATAGATGTGGGAATGGAGCAAGCTTGTAACAGCAAGGCTTCCTCACAAGCTCGAAGTAGATTAAAGTTGCCTGGGCTTGCCTTTTTTTTTTTTTTTTAGTTCTTTTCCCTCATGAGATTGTGACATGCACAGGTCCTAGCTTGTGGGTGTCTTTAGGGTGAGTGTTCCTGGCTTGCTCTTCCAAGGAACAAGAAAAGCTTTCCAGAAGAATATTGCATTTGTTGCCAGACAGATTTAAATGCTTCTTGAACACTGTGAACTCTGACTTTTCAATGTACTTTACTACTGCAAATTATATTCTATTTCCTAAAAGCTGCCCACTGCTGATACTAGCTGGGATGTTAAGTTAGCCCCAAAACTGGTCAGGTTACTGAAGAGTTCATCTCTTTTTGGTTCTTCTCTTGTTAATGATAGGTGCCACAGAGCTATAAAGTGATCTATAATTTCTAACAATAATAATATTCAGTCTTGTTAACTTGCCTTTTTTTATCTAGGAGGACACTATTTACCAGTTGGTGATGAAAGGTGTACGCACTTAGTAGTTGAAGAAAGTACAGTAAAAGATCTTCCATTTGAACCTTTAAAAAACCTTTATGTTGTAAAGCAAGAGGTTAGTACTGGCAAATTCTTGAAAGAATATTGCTGTATGATACTCTGTGTGTGAGATGCAAACATGTGGCTTATTCTGAAAAAAGTGTATTTAGTATGCAAACTCTGCCTTACTATTATACATATTATTCTGAATATTTTTAACTTTGGGTGAAGCCTTGCAGTGTGTTCTTAATGTGGTTTTGTTTGTTTTTTTTTTTTTTTTTTCCCCTTTAGTGGTTCTGGGGAAGCATTCAAATGGATGCCAGAGCTGGAGAGTCCATGTATTTATTTGAAAAGGTATGTTGAACTCTCTCACATAACGTGCAGCATGTATCTGGTAGTAAAATTGGCATACACAATAGTATGTGTTGGGCCAGAGATCAAATGTTTCAAAGCAGTATTTAAGTACCAGAGAATCTATTCTGAATTTTATATATAGAATACTAGTTCGGATTTTTTTTTTTTTTTTTTTTAAACTGACAGCCATGCTATTATTTTGTTTGACTAAAAGCAAGTTCAGCCATTGGGAAGCAGGAAAAAAGCTTCACCTGTTTTCCTTTAGCTTCCCTAAGAATAGTTATGTTATGTGCTGATCTCTGCAATTCACTTACTTTTGTACTCAACTGAGCTGGATACAGTGAGTGAAAACACTCAACTTTCTTTTACTACAGTCAGAAAGTCCTGGTCTCAAGAAGTCTGTGTCACTACTTTCTCTGAATACTCCAAACAGCAATCGCAAAAGGCGCCGTTTGAAAGAGACTCTTGCACAGCTCACCAGAGAAACAGATGTGTCGCCATTCCCTCCTCGGAAACGCCCATCAGCTGAACATTCACTTTCGATTGGGTCCTTGCTGGATATTTCTAACACTCCAGAGTCGAGCACTACCAGTGGAGGTAGAGATAAAACCTTTCATTCAGACACACTTGCTATGTTTAAGAGGTCTCTGCGTACAAGTGGTAGGGAAGTTTTACGGATTTTGCTACAGATTTGCTAAGTAATCCCAGGCTTTTGCCTTTTTGAAGCATGTCAAAAGCAGAATTGGAGTGAGGAGTTCAGACAGAGGCCAGGCTGCCTCTTGTCATCACAGCATATTCATATCCGAAGGAAAACAACAAAGAGATAAGGAATTGATAAGTGTGAAGTACAGTGTTACTCCAAAATGCTTCAAATACTCTGCTGAAACTGCAGCAAATAAATGATGTAGTTAAGAGTAAATCATCTAAAAACCTCTTTAGTTGGAATACTTGGAGAAAGGAGGGCAAGGAGTCTTTGCTAAACGATTTAAAGGGAAAAGAGCTGCAAAGCCAAATCATAGGTCTTTGAAACATTCTGTTGAGGTTAACACGCTTTGTGCCAGAAAACTATCATGTCTAAACTTCTCAAGAATTTAAATCACCAGCTGTTCTTGAGATAACTGTCAAAGAGCTTTTGATATTTCTGCGCATCCAGCTCTTGTGGAAGAGAGAAACTGCAAAATTTTGGGAAAGTCAAAAGCTAATACCTGAGCTTTAAAAGAAAAAAAAAAAGTCTCCAGTTCCATCATATAGAGGAGGTATCTGGAGTTACTACTGTTTTAAAAAGGCCCATGTATGCAAGTTGAATAAGAAACCTTAGTGAGGCACAATCTGTAAGTGATAATTTAGAAGGAACTGGAAAGATCAGCTTGCTCTCAAAGACCAGCTTTCTTAGCTCATGCTAGTGCCTTTGTAGCCCCTTGTGTGGAACTTTCTTATAAGCCAACATCTGCAGACAGATTCAGGAAAATGCGCTGTTTCGAAAACAACAGGTAAGGTACTTGTTTCATAGTAATTGTGGCAGTAATGAACTTTGACATCAGAATGAGTGAGTACAGGTTTCCTAAGGCCTAATACGTGAGCAAGTATTTAAAATTAATGGACTGTTCCAGGTCCATCTTGGCTGTAGCCTGAAGAAAAATTACTTTCTTGTGTCTTCCCCCTTTTCTTCCCCATGAGATGAAGTGTATGTGTTTCATGCAAAGACTGATGTTAGTAAATGGTTTTGAGCTACATACTTAATGCAGGGATAGTAGGCAGCTGAAAGATGGCAAAAAAAGATGGCAGCTGAAAGATGATTTTGATGGCAAAGTGAAAGTAGAAAAATACTTTTGTACATAGTGTGTGTATAAATAATATTCAGCACCTAATCGTCCCTTCCTATTAAACATAATAGGGTTAAATCATTGACCTGCCCATAAATGGCTTACTAGTTTCAGATTAATTTTGAGGAATAATGTTGCTGTTGTTCTATAATAAGGCTTCACTAAAGCAAGTCGTTTTTCAGAAAGAGCTCAGATAATTACAGAATAACCTACACATGACCCTTTTTTGTTTGTTTTTTTAAAAAAATATAAAAAAAAAATAATCATGACTTTCTTAAAAATTATGATTTCTGCCCTCCCACTCCAGCCCCCCATCTTTGAGGGTGAGTTTTTCTTTATGGGCTCTATTGCAATAAAGGTCTCTTTCTTTTGTGACTATCTCTTCATCAGAAACACCAAAATCCTCTGCGAGGCCTTCCAAAAATGCAACTCCTCTTGCGCTGAAACAGTCTGCAAGGTGGCAGGTTGCGAAGGAATTGTATCAGACAGAGAGTAACTATGTTGATATTCTAACAACAATCATTCAGGTAAGCGGATTTTTAAAGCAAGTACTGCTCAATTGTAGGCGCTTAGTGTTTACATTAGTGATTACTTTCAACCTGTGATCTGCAGGCTTTTGAGGGCTTGGGTATAGCGAAGGTTTAAAACAAGATAGCAGTGTAGTTTTACTTTTAAATAAATTGATTACAGTCTTATATAATTTACTGACATATGAAAATTTTATTATCTATTAATAATAAAAGCTGAAAAATACAGTTTCTAAGCAATGGATTGCTGTCTGTATGGAAATCTGAACTTCAGGAAAGTAGGATCTTCATCACTTGGATTTTGAAGATGATGGTGAATAGAGAGATGGCAGGGGAAGAACAGAAAATGGCTTGCACGGAAAGCTTAAATGCTAGGAAGTTTTTTCCATTGCGGCTGATTATCTACTTAAAGAATGAGCTAAGATAGGTAGAAATGTAGATGAAGGGGAGTTATGCTGAAATGCTGTATTGAACTCCATGTTTGTACTTTAAAACCACTCCTCCATAACTCACTTTTGCTAAATGGGAGTATCTCAAGACTGTGACTGTAGGAAAGTATAATCTTGAGGAGAAACACTATTGCTTTCATAACTATGTCTATCACAATGTGTAGTGGTTAGGAGGGCGTTAACTTTTTTGTCTAATCCAACAGTTATTTCAGGTTCCGTTGGAAAAGGAAGGACAACTTGGGGGACCAATCCTTGCACAGGAAGAGATTAAGACCATATTTGGCAGCATTCCAGATATTCTTGATGTGCATATTAAAATCAAGGCAAGCTCCAACTTTTCCCTGCAGGGGAAGCATTGATCCAGACCTTGAATCTTTTCTGCATGCTTTAAGTTGTATCTGCAGGATAGGTGTAGGTTCATCCTGGTGCTATTACATACTGTTCAACCTGTGGAATTAGGTGCAAATCCAAAGTGCGCTTTGTTTTAACACTTATATATAAATATCTGAAGTCTGAGTATTGTGCATGTAACTAATACTACCATTCATGAACTGTCTTCTCCTTTTTCTAATACCTCTTCTTGTTGGAGGTTTTCTGTAACTGATATAAAACTGGTCAAAAGGGGGCAGTGGTATCAAATCATACTACCTCACAAGTACTTGTAACATACATATTTCTATTAAAGCAGTAAGCAAGAACTCTTGGAAGGAAAGCTAAAATCATGGAATTAAAATGAACAAACCTATAACCCCCTGCACCCCCCAAAAAAATTCCCAGCAAACCCAAACCAAACTACAAAACTGCACAAATAAAACCAAAACCAAACACACAGAAGAAAACAAACAAAACCAAACCAAACCCCATGAAAACCAACAAAATGAAAATCAGTGTTTTCCTGGGCTTTAGACATCATATTAGGAGACTACTATCATTCAGGAGGAAAAAATAATCCCTCCTTAAATGGCTTTGAACCAATTGTCAGAAACTACCAGTTCATGAAACTGGCTCACAATTCAAATTTTGAAGCAGCTAGGCTGGTAGTAAGGCCTGATAAGAGCTGATTAGAATTTCCTATGAGGTTGTTTTCTTGAGTCTTTATATTTCAATCTGGATGCAAGTGCACTCTGAAGCCATCTCTGGGTCTCACTATAGACCGTGATTCAAGTCTTCCTCAAATATGAAGCTGTAATATTTCCTTTAAATAATGGCAAATGTCTTTTCTGGTCTGCATTTCACTGTAGGCTTTTAAAATAGAGGGACTTGCAGGCTGGTTGTAACTGAGTGGGTTTATATATATATATATATTATTTTTTGGCTGGGTGTGTGGTTTTTTGCTTTTTTGGTTTGTTGTTTGTTTTTTTTCCCCCCCCCAACTGTTGGGATCCAGTCTAATCATGATAGGTATTGATATGTGCCTATTGAGATGAAAGTAGAGTATGCATGTCTGTGTGTCAAGTAGGATTCACCTGCAGCATGCAATGTAGACAAAGTTGCTTAGACAGTATTTAGGTTATGTTTCCCTTCATCTTTGGTGTAATAAAATATGAGAAGTGGCAGCAACATGTATTAATGGTGAATCCTTTTCACTGAAGGTGAAACCTGACCTTCAGGTGTGCCCTTCTGTCCCTGTTATTAGCTGACAGTGAATAAGCTTTATCCTTATTAAGCTGATATAGGCTTAACAGCTTGGTCTCACTTTCCTTGACACCCTGGTGCAGCAAGTGAGGGAAATGTATGCTAGTTCTATTTCAGTCCTGTTTTATAGACTTAAGAGTCCTGTATTAGTTGAGCACTCTTAATTAGAATTGGTTCAACAGTCTTCTGTGTGTATTTTTTTTTTTTAATCATCCTGTGGGATATGTTTTGTAGTGTGTTGGACAAAGCAGTGTCCTCTTGTTGCAGAGTTGTCTAGTGCTGAACATGGCTAGGTTCTTCTTGCATTGATTCAAAACTACATATTTAATAAACCACAAGTCTCTTGCTTTCAGCTCTCAGTGGACTGTAGGGGCTTAATTTGAGACTACACCTTTTAGGATTGCCTGTTTTGTCAGCATGGAAACACACAGCTAATTATATATGTTTGACAGAACATTAAACCCATCTTGACAGCTTTATGCAGTTCATTCTCATCTTATTTTCTCCCCCCTATCCCTGCATGTATTCTAGGAAGACCTGGAAGATCTTATGATGAATTGGACTGAAAGCAAAAGTATTGGTGATATCATTCTTAAATATGTAAGTTTCAGTTTGGTTTTTTTTACTCATTGGTGCTATTATGAGCTCTTATCTTGTCTTACAAACAATCCATTTATAGGAGTTGGCAGAGAAAAGTAAAGCACTATTGAGTGAGAAAGCACACTAACTTGAATCATTATATTTTCTGTTTGGACTTTTCAGTTGAGTTAGATGATGTACTCTGTATAGGTAATCCATGTCAAGTTTAAAAGTCTGTCCACTTGTCTGAGGGGGTAAAACTCCAAATATATACGGTTTGAGAACTGTAATTTGCGACACTACGAATGCACTTTCACTCAGACATTAAAAAGTGCTCTTCCTGTAGCATTAACTATCTGCTGCCTCTGATCAATAGCAAATAACTAGGAAAATAACTTTCCATGGAAACTTTTTGTGGTGGTCTTTTAAGATTTGAAATAATGTAAGGACTCCTTGTTTCCTGAGTACAGAATGTGCAGAACAGGAAAGGTAGATCTGGGACTGTAATGCATTTTAATATAAGTAATCTGCTAAGTATTGTGCTTTTGCTGATCTGGTCCAGTTTGAGGCAAGTAGTGTCTGGCATTCAGAAGTTTTCAGTGTAAGGTATTGCTTCTGGTGGTTTAGTGCTTTTTAAAGGTGATTGCAGTAACCGGGTAAAATACTTGTCTGAAATTTTCTAAGTTCTCACTGAAAGCATCTTGCCACGTGAGAATCTGCCTTACATTTGAGCTGCTCAGCGTCTTCTAAGCTTGTCACATGTGTAATTAATGTTTCTGAGAGCTGTCTGCATTTAATCAGCAGCATTGAATCTTGAACATCTGGCATGCAAAACTACCTTAACTTGTTCTGTGAACATGCATGGATTAACAACGCTATCTTTATTGTTCTTTATTGAAATGTATCTTTGAGCAGCTTTGTACGGTTCTCGGGGCACATGAACGTGTGTATAATGGTATGTAATATGTGAAGCAGAGCTGTAACAGTTATTTCTTTCAGTCAAAAGACTTGTTGAAAACATACCCTCCATTTGTGAATTTCTTCGAAATGAGTAAGGAGACTATTACTAGATGTGAAAAACAGAAGCCAAGGTTTCATGCCTTCCTAAAGGTAAGTGTCTGCGAAACAAAGTCTTTGTGTAGAACATGGAAACCATTACCGAGTAAACTAGCTAATGCAGTAGGTGGAAAAATGTGGAATTTTGGAAGTTTGGAGGAATGAGAACATTTCTTGGTGAGACAGAAATAGGGAGGTATTGAAGTTTCATCCCTCAAGCTTCTCGTAAGACTTTTCTTAAGAAGTCCAGATTCCTCCTTTAGACAGCTTTCAAAGTAGGTTAGCTATGTGCACTTGTTGCAGGAAAAAGTGCGTTCTGCTTACTTTCTCACAGATATGTCTTTTCTGTAAAGGTAACTAGAGCTGCTGCTTTTTATTGGCCCCCCTCTCTGTGTTTAAAAGACTCGTATTTCTGAAATAGTTTTTAACTAGCTTCTGGCAGCTGTGAAGTTCCAGGGAGGTAGAATCTCTCAACTTCCTGTGACTAGTGAATAGGAATGTAACAGTGGAGATCTAATGGGAAGATAATATTCAAAGAAAGTTATCTGAAGATGAGTCTTAAGACTCTTGAGCTTTTCAGATAAGGGTCTATAGTTGATTAATAGAGCAGCATCGCTTTAGTTACTCTTCTTTATCCAACAAGTGTCTCTCTAATAGTGGAGTAATCAAACTGTTGAGTTAGATTTGGAGGAGTTGAGTTCCTGTTTTCTGAGGTACCGGCAGTTATATCCAAGTACTGATATCTAACAGATGGGGAATGAATAAGAGAATAGGCCATCCCCCATCCCACTCCACATTAACATCTGCAACAAAGACTTGAGGGGCTGATAATATGGATGATGTAAAACTAGACATTGAGAGCATAAATAATACAATAAATAATATGCAGATTTGAATGTGTTTTTTTTTTTTTTAAACCCAGTATATTAATGACTGAGTATTTATGGTAAGTGATTCTCAAACTTTTACTGCAATGCTAGTTTCAAGGAAGACAGTTTTTCTCCTAGTTTGGGATTCTGTGCGTGTATGTAAGAAGAAATAGTTATTTCCTTTATCCTCTTTCTTTTCCGCAGATAAATCAAGCTAAACCTGAGTGTGGCCGTCAAAGTCTAGCTGAACTCCTTATACGTCCTGTTCAAAGGCTGCCGAGTGTTGCTCTACTGCTAAATGGTAATATAGTGATTTAGGTGTTTTTGTTTGTTTTTGTTTGTTTTGGTATTTCTCTTTTTATTACTTTGTGCAAGTGTTAAAACCAAGGGAATGTAAGCTTGTGGTCATAATTGGTAACTGCTTTTCTGGAGTTAATCATGCTTAATGAGAACAATTACTGAAGAAAGCATACTTATGGCTAAATTTCGCTTGTTCATATATTTGTTCGCAGGATACAGGTAGATGAAAAGTTGGCTCTGACAACAGTTTTGTCTCTTCAAATACAAATGTAATCGAGATTCAAATGCAGCTTGCATAAACTAGAGAGCAATTCATATTGACAAGGTTTACAGCTTCATGTGTTCCACCTGGCATCACCTGTTTGCTGTAATGAGTACATTAATCAAAATAATAAAACCTGCACCAACACCCTTTGCTTCAGTTAGAAAAAGAATTCTGCGCTTGTCTCTGCACTTCAACAAAAATAGCACATAGTCTTGTTGATTTTTGAATAGTTTGAGGGTTTGGTTTTGTGTTGTCTGTGTTCTGTGTGGGTTTTTGTTGTGGTTTTTTTTTTTTTATTTCTCTGTATTTTTTTTTTTTTTTTTTTTTTTTTTTTTCCCCCCCTCACTGAGAGGCATGGACAATTGCTGTTCAGGCTACCTCCCCATTTAATCAAGCCTATTTGGACTCCAGGGTATGTGGTTGTGGGGTTTTTTTTTGTTTTTTTTTGTTTTTTTTTGTGTTCTGATTTTTTTTAATTATTTTTTTATTTTTTAATTTTTATTTATTTTTTAATTGTAGATATTAAGAAGCATACAGCAGAAGACAACCCAGATAAAGTAACTCTAGAGAGAGCTATTGAATCATTAAAGGAAGTGATGACGTAAGCGATGCTCTTTCTATGAAACATACTGTTATACATCTAAATCTCTTTGTTCCTTTTAAATTGCTTTTAGTGTGTTGCTGCCGTAACTTTAGTCTCTGTGTAAGTATAGATGGTTGTACATGTCCTTTAGTCTCCCTTTGGCTGCTGTTGTTGCTGTGGCATTCTGTGCTAGAGCTCTGTGGCATTGTAACCCAGCACTTCTACCTGAACCTCTGCTGACTCCATGCCTCAGCATGAAGCTAAACCTCCCAAGTTCTGTGTTTTGTTCCAGCTCTTATTTTTCTCTATTCCCCCCAGAAAAGATGTGTTTTGTCTTTATGTCTACTTCTTTGCCTACATCTACTGAACGGACATGCTATTGGTGGAAGATTAGTTTCTCCTCCGGTCCTGTATTAGCTATTCATGGCACCATGCAATGAGTCAATTAGCTTAAAGTTGAAGTAGTTCAGACTGTAAGTCTTAATTCTTTTGAAGTGTAGTGTATGTGTCCAGCATGGAGACTTCCGGTGTTAATTGGGTACATACTTGTCCAATTTTTAACAGCAAATACTTTTAAATTGTAATTATTCTTGCATCTGCTTCTTTGTGAGCTGCAGTCTTGACTTGGAGGGTTAAAATGCAGTTCTATAAAGAACTGCAGTGGGTTACTCTCTAGTTCAAAATCTTATGGGCAAGGAAGGTCACTGCTATATTAACTGTATGGTGTGTCAACTACTGATAACATGACAAGACTATTCTAGGTCTGAAGTTTCCTATGTGCTTAGCATATGGTATTTGGATATGTCAATGAGCAAGAGTGGTTGATTTTTGTGTTTTCCAGTGCTGCTGTGTAAACTAGAGCTCTGAAAGTTTAGCTTCATTATTTTTGGATGTTTTGAATACAGTGCATTTGTTTGCTGTTGCTTGATATTGAAGTTAAATATAATATGCTTTCCTCAGACATATTAATGAAGACAAAAGAAAAACAGAGGCCCAGAGGCAGTTCTTTGATGTTGTCTATGAAGTTGATGGATGTCCAGTAAGTAATTTCTCTGAAGCTGTGTCTTGGGTTCAGCAGTAGCAGTCATTTTTCTCCTTCTTAGTAGCTGGTGCAGTGCTGTGTTTCTGACTTTCGGCCTGGGAACAGCAATGATAACACCAATGTTTTCAGTTGCTGCTCAGTAATGCTTAGTCTGACCAAGGACTTTCTGAGTCTCATGCTCTGCCAGGGAGGAGGGGAAGCCGTGAGGAAGCAGAGACAGGACACCA
>JARCZZ010020810.1:0-61893 GCA_030323915.1 Brotogeris chrysoptera
CACTGGAATGGGTTGCCCAGGGAAGTTGTGAATGCTCCATCGCTGGCGGTGTTCAAGGCAGGGTTGGACAGAGCCTTCGGTGGCATGGTTTAGTTGGAGGTGTCCCTGCCCCTGCAGGAGGGTTGGAACTAGATGATCTTGAGGTGCTTTCCAACCCTGACTATTCTATGATTCTACGATTCTATGACTTAGTTCACTAAAAGTGTTAAATACATACTTTAGATATTTTGAGCTAATTTCTCCTGCAAAATGTGTTTTGTTGCATGTGTGGGAGGGTTTTATATAGAATTGTTAATTCAAAAAGACATGAAAAGCATGAAAAAAACAGATCAGGTCTGTGTTTTCCATGTTTCAGGTCTCCTACAATTAGGGCTATTTCTGCTTTTTCTGCTACTATTTTACTTCTAAGGATCAACAGTTGCAATTCTTTTGGTACCTGGGAAGTGAAGGTATATATAAGCATATTTTAATACAAACATGTGAACACGACACAGGGAACAAATAAAATAATAAAGCTATATAGTGGGGCTAAACAGTAGACTTTTACTATGACCATTATTTACATTAGATATCTGCTGAGGATTCAACAGAGACACTTCTATGTCATCAAAAATGTCCTTTCCCTAGTAAAAATAGCCTCTCCCATTTTCTTCACTGCTGCAAGAGCTACATGTGATTCAGCAGATTTGGAGCCCTGTTACATCATTTAGCATCTGTGTCTCTATCTAGCTGGCAAGGTCAATTTGTTTCTACAAATAGATTTCCCTCAACTACAAGGGGCAATCAGTTCATGAATTCCCAGAGGTTCAGTTCTTCTTTCTTTCCCTTCTCTCTGACACAATTCCAGTTGGGGATGCTATTAAGCATTGTAAAGTTAAGCTTCTGGTATAAACTGGTTGTAGGACTCAATTTTTATCCACCTTTTAGATCCTTTGGTGCTGAAGTCCTTGCTATAGTCAGATTGTCTTCATGATATTAAAACAACTCTTGGATGAGTTGCAATCTTTACTATATTCGAGTATTGAATGGAATGCAGAATGGTGTTTAAAACAGCTTGAGAATATTCATGTATAGCTATTACAGCTGTGAGTTGATCTTCTTTGCAGGTCAATTTTGCATTCCCTTGTCTTTTGGAGCAGTTCAAAATTAATAGCCATCTCTTCTTTGTCCTGGTGCTTGCTTTTGTTTACCCTAAATTCAGCCTAAAGCAGACTCCTGTACTCATTAATACTCTGATGTATCAAAATTGCCTGCTTTCTGTCTTCTCCAGTTGCTATATCTCTAAGTTGACTGCTTGAACTTGCGTTTTATGAAACAGCAATGTATTCAGCCAATGTCATAAAATCATAGAATTACGGAATGGTTTGGGTTAGAAGCGACCTTAAAACTCATCTATTACAAACCCCTATAGAATCATAGAATAGTTAGGGATGGAACGGACCTTAAGATCATCCAATTCCAACCCCCCTGACATGGGCAGGGGCACCTCACACTAAACCATGACACCGAAGGCTCTGTCCAACCCGGCCTTGAACACAGCCAGCATTGGAGCATTTGCAACTTCCCTGG
Source organism: Brotogeris chrysoptera (assembly GCA_030323915.1). NCBI lineage: Eukaryota > Metazoa > Chordata > Aves > Psittaciformes > Psittacidae > Brotogeris > Brotogeris chrysoptera. The sequence continues at coordinate 1,570 of JARCZZ010020810.1, forward strand.
GCAACCTATTCCGGTGCCTCACCACCCTCACAATAAAGAGCTTCTTCCTTATATCCAATCTACACTTCCCCTGTTTAAATTTGAACCCGTTACCCCTTGTCCTATCACTCCAGTTCCTCATGAAGAGTCCCTCCCCAGCATCCCTATAGGCCCCCTTCAGAGACTGGAAGGCTACTAGGAGGTATCTACGCATCCTTCTCTTCTCCAGGCTCAACAGCCCCAACTTTCTCAGCCTATCTTCATATGGGAAGTGCTCCAGTCCCCTGATCATCCTTGTGGCCCTCCTCTGGATTTGTTCCAGCATTCCCATGTCCTTTTGATGTTGAGGACACCAGAACTGCACACAATACTGCAAGTCAGGTCTCAGTAGAGCAGAGTAGAGGGGCAGGATCACCTCCCTTGACCTGCTGGTCACTCTCCTTTGGATGCAACCCAGGATACGGTTGGTTTTCTGGGCTGCGAGCGTATGCTGCAGCCGGCTTATGTTCATTTTTTCATCGAGCAACACCTCCAAGTCCTTCTGTGCAGAGCTGCTCTGAATCTCTTCCCTGCCCAACCTGGAGCTGTGCCTGGCATTGCTCCCACCCACATGTAGGACCTTGCACTTGTCATGGCTAAACTTCATCAGGTTGGCATCAGCCCACCTCACAAGTGTGTCAAGGTCCCTCTGGATGGCATTCCTTCCCTGCAGCATATCAACCGAACCACACAGCTTGGTGTCATCGGCAGACTTGCTGAGGGTGCACTCAGTCCCACTGTACGTCACCGACAGAGATGTTGAACAAGATCGGTCCCAACACCGATCCCTGAGGGACGCCACTCATTACTGGTCTCCAGCTGCACATTGAGCCATTGAGCATAACACTTTGCATGCAGCCAGCCAGCCAGTTCTTTATCCATCCAGTAGTCCACCTATCAAATTGATGTCTCTCCAATTTAGATAGAGGGATATTATGTGGGACAGTGTCAAACGCTTTGCACAAGACCAGGGAGATGACATCAACAGCTCTCCCCCTGTCCATCCGTTCTGTAGCCCCATCATAGAAGGCCACCAAGTTGTTCAGGCAGGATTTTCCCTTAGTGAAGCCATGCTGGCTGTCACCAACACCTTTTGTTTTTCATGTGCCTCAGCATACCTTTCAAGGATAATCTGCTCCATGATTTTCCAGGCATAGAGGTGAAGCTGACTGATCTGTAGCTCCCTGGTTCATCCATTTTGCCCTTCTTGAAAATGGGGGTTATAATTCCCTTTTTCCAGACATCAGGAATTTCACCTGACTGCCATGATTTCTCAAATGTGATGGACAGTGGCTTAGCGACTTCATTTGCCATCTCCTTCAGGACCTGCAGATGGATTTCATCAGGTCCGATGGACTTGCGTACATTCAGGTTCCTAAGATGGTCTTGAACCACATCCTCTTCTACAGTGGGACTAGGGTCTTCATTCTCACAGTCCCTGCATCTGCCTTCCAAGACTTGGGTCATAGGCAGGGAAGCCTTCTGCTAGTCCAGGTTACTCCAAGACATTTCCAATCTTCACTAAGAACTATCTACCAAAGTATCATGATTCTTCAGACAGTTATTTCAGAGCCCCACCATTGATGCTCTTCACAGGAGCTTATCATTGCTCTCTATTAACAGCAAACTGTTGGACATTGCTTCCTCTGTCTTAGATCTCTGTGCACAGAACGTTCAACTTTGAGAAATTATAGTATTGAAAGATGGGCTTATCTTTCGGTTTATTTATTAATTCAGTACAGAACTGAAGGTGAGCATCCCCAAGCTAATGTCAAATGCCTCATACCTTTGTTTCCTCTTTCTTTGCCCTGTTCTCTGTTACGTTCTTTGCAGGTAACAGTAATTGCCTCTTTCTATCTTACACCCCCATACTATTTAGTATGTAAATTGGTCTTTTACACTATTGATGGGTTGGGCTTTTGTAGTCCACAAAGAAATCCAATGTTTTCCACAGACATTTATTTTGTTTTATATTTAAATGAGCTTTTTAAACCACTTTATTTCTTAACTGTCAGTGTTGAAGCAGAGCTATCAAACTGCATGCTTCAGCATATTTCTTTTCTGCAGCTAACACAAATAATTACAAGAGGCATTTAAAAAGTTTATTTTAGTTTATTGGTTCAGTGTTTGTTCATTTTTCTATCAGCTGAAATTGTAGAGAGGATCAAAACCATTTTACTAAAAAAGCATCAATTTCGTACTGCAGCTTTAAATAACCACTATAAGGCAGGCATAGAACAAATGGATTATTTTCTTGGAAAACTAACAGTCTACAGAAGTCAATACCATACCCCATTAAAACTGAAAAGTTTAGTATTTTGTTTAGCAAGAACATTTCATTAAAAGAGATATTTGAATTTAAAATGAATAAGGCATAAAAACAGTGCAACATTAATTGAACTCAGTGCCACTTGTTTTATCCTTTTTTAAAATTTATTCTAAATTAAATTATATAAAATAAGCAATTTCATATATATATATTCATAGGGTTCACTGTCTTCTTCCTTTTTTGTTCCAAGGAAATGGTTGGAATACCTCTTCTTAGAGACACACATGTAGAAATAATAGTATCTAAGATGTTAATGAAAGAACAAAAGTAATATGAAATAAGTGTTTGGCATTTAGTCTTCTCCCTTGTAACTTGGTTTCCTGACATAACTCCATAACTTCAATGAAATTGCATCAAATTACAACAGCTCCAGGCAAATGAACATAAAGTCCTTTCAGAATGGGGCACTGGAAGTCCTCCCTTTCCAAAACATCAAACATCTAATAAAACACAAGGAATAAATCTCCGACTGCTTAGGTCCCATAATTCATAGTGACAACTCAGGTCAGAAAACAGTTCAGTTGCATTAATGCAACAGTAATAAATCTTTAGAGAACCAAGAGCTGGGATGTTCAGCATGAAGAACCAGCCTCATGGAGCTGTGCTATTGTGGTTTAAGCCTCCAAGCTACAGAGTTTTTCTCACTCATTCACTCCCCTCTCTTTCTTCCCCCAGTCCCAGGGGGATGGGGAGGAAAATCGAAAGAATGCAACTTCCACAGGTTGAGATAAGAACAGTTTAGTAACTAAGGTATAACACAAATCATTACTGCTACCACCAATAATAATAATGACAGGAGAAGTACAAAGAAGGAGAATACAACTGCTCACCAAGTCCAACCCAGCCAGTGCACCCCCCAGCAGTGAACCCCCCATCCACCACCACACCCTTCCAGGTCTCTGCTCTCCATTTTCACATCCTGGGCATGACGTGCTGTGGTATAGAATAACCTCTTTGGTCACTTTGGGTCAGCTGTCCTGTCTCTGCTTCCTCCCAGCTTCCCCTCCTCCCTGGCATGGCATGAGACTCAGAAAGTCCTTGGCTAGACCAAAACATTACCCAGCAGTAACTGAAAACACTGGGGTTATCAGCACAGTTCCAAGGCCCAAAATCAAAAACACAGTGCTGCGCCAGCTACCAAGGAGAAAAAATGACTGCTGCTGCTGAACTCATGACATGTGCAAAGACAGGGTCAGTGTTAGATGGTGTTAACAAATCCCTTCTATTCATAGAATCATAGAATAGTTAGGGTTGGAAAGGACCTTAAGATCATCCAGTTCTAACCCCCTTGCCATGGGCAGGGACACATAACACTAAGCCATGTCACCCAAGACATTCTTGAAAGCATGGTATAGAGATTCAATTTAAGTCTGGATCCAGCAAGGCCATGTTTACGTCTGATCTAAGAAGTTTTGCCAGACTTCAGCTGGTTTCCATGTGTTTGCAGTGTTTTGTCAGTGCCAGCTGGATAACCCACCTGTGGCTAACAGAAAGGTGACTGCAGTTGCTTCTTCTCAGAGCATACTTTAACCTTCCTCTCTCTTGGAAATATGCAAACCAAACAGAATAAAAACTAAAAGCATATGGCTAGGAGGTTATGCCTTTAATTGGGAGCTTGCATATGGCTGCAAAAATTAATTAAAATCATGCTAATTCTGCAATAAAAATCTCTGCTACAAGGTAAAACACTGAGAAGTGCACATAAGAACATTACAGTAGAAAGGTTGCATAAGTGCTTCTGTGATTCTTCACATTAGGAACTAGGCTTCAGTCTTCTGATTGGTGATTGATCTTGGGTAATTTCTGTGAAATCTATTGTATCCCTATCTGATCACACTAATAAGCATTTCTGTTTATTCATGCTTCTTGACTGCAAACAGAATATTTAGCGTACGTGGAACATAGATGGTGCTGTGTCTATGCACTCCTAGCAAACGTGTAACACATAGAACAAGAATTAAGATAATGTTCCAGTAATATCTTCCTTCTGATTTTATATTTGTTCAAATAAACACTCAAAGAATCTTGGGACAAACTTGCACACAGTGAAAAAATTCCACTCTAAATTATGTTGCCAAGGGATTATTCTTCTGAAAAGCCATATTTTCCCACACTTGGTGAATTTCCAGAAAGCTCTGAGGAAAACACTGGTATTTGGTGGGCAATATTTCCAATGAGGTCCAGATAAGATAGCTTTACACCAATGTAAAATCTTCTGTGCAGTTCTACTATGTGATGCTCCTTGCCCTTTTTATAAGAGTGGTATGCTTGTTACTTAAGGGCTCAAAAGTCTATCCCATATTAAGAGAAATTTTTCAAAATGCTATATGAGTGTACTTTTTGTTAAATTAACATGTTTACAAACAGAAATCCACTCCAGATTTGATGTGCTAGACCCATGGGTTATGAGCATTCTATAGAATGGGAATAAAAGATATTAAACTGTTATTTTTCTTCTTGTTTTCCCCTAGATCTTTATATCAGTTGTGCTCCCTGAAATACAGAAATATGGTCAGGGAAGCTCTGAGATCTGCTTTGGGGCCCCTGAAGGTACTGGCTTCCCTGGCTTTCTGCTCATCTCTTCTGCGTCAGGATGTTGCCTCCCAGCAGAGCTGACAGAACAGCCTGCATGTGTAATTGTGTGCAAAGTCAAGCAGTTTAGCTTAAACTCACCTTTGCTGGTCATTTAAACTAAGTCATCGGTCTTCACTAAAACAAAAAACAAGTACGCATCTTGTTAAAACAGCTTTTCTGTGAAGGCTGAAAGGAGTAACAAAAACCTAGAGGGGTAAGGGAGAGTGCAGTAACATTCAAACATCTGACAACTCTTTTCTCAACCCAAGACTCCTCTTTACCCATTCTATCTGGTTCCATTTCATTAACTACATTTCATAGCTTGTACCTACTGCTCAGAGGAGAAGTGAGATCTTTTATTTCCTCCATCTTTTCTTAATGTGTCGTGATACAAGCATTACAATGTGAGTGACCTCTCATGTCCCTATTGATCATGATCATCCCCATCTAAGCCTGAATGCTTTGTTTAAGGAAAACTACAAACTGCTGTGAAGTTTCACTAATAAAAATCATAGTGCTCTGAAACACATAATGAACTACAATGTTTCTCTCTACTCTAAAGCTTGATGTGCTTTTAGAGCATTCCAAAAGTGCAAGAGTATCTGACTTTCTACCCCCATCCAATGGGGGTTGCTTTGTTGTGACATGGGAGCATCACAGTGTGTGGTTAGTACATAGTGTGATATGGATGTGCTTTTTGTAATGTGGAGTGAACTTACAAAACTCTTCGTAAGTGTAACCAAACTAGAGGAGAGGACAGTGTTGGGTTCAAGGGGAAGATTTAAGATATTATCGTAATGGCTTTATTTTTTTCAAAAGATGTGATTTTCTATGCAAGGCATATATAAACTTGAAAATACAGCAGGTTGTTATTTCTTCTTGAAGATGTCCAACAAGTCAGGTTTTTGGGATTAAGAAGGTAGGCAAAATTTGGTAAGAACAGAATACTCTAAGTAGGTAAAAAACTTACTTGTTCCATTCATAATTTTATACTGGACTTTATTTCATTTTCTAAATTCAAATTACACATTTGATTACAAAGTTCATTGAGTGCTTCTCAATGAAAGGAGATTGTTAGTGTTAATAGCAGGATGTATAAAATAGTTCATGGACCTTTTTCCATTAAAGTATTCCACACTTGTCTGAGACCCAAGGGCCATGCATTTTGAATCCAGCTCCTAATACAGGAGTGCCTGAATAACACAGAATATATTATTTTGCCTTTTGTGCCTCAGTTTCCTACATTTGCCAGGGAACTATTCTGACAGAAGGAGAATGCATCATAGTTTAGGTTTTAAATGGAGGTGCAGGCAGCTGAAATACAGACCGCAGTCCTGATATCATCAGAGTGTGTCAGAGCATTACCTGACACAGTTATATACCCACCGATGTGCTCTGTAGTGCCATTACAAGTGGTTTAGAAGCTTTTAAGCGCACATTGGAATGAATAGGTCAGCTGGGCTGACTGAAGGTGTTCTTGTATGAGTGTGGCCCTAAACCCCTTGTCACAATGAAGACTTCTAGATCACATCTCTAGGGCCTTCTGCTGTGCTAGCTCAAGTCCAAATACAGAATGACAGGACTAGAAATGCTTTTGGATACGTCATAAAGTCCACCATTTAAAAATGGGAAAATAAGAAAGTAACAAGAAGAAACACAGATTAAATATAGATATGAAACAAATAATGAATATAATCCCTTGCCATAAGGCACTCAAGATGTCCTGTATACATGGACAAAAATCTGACTCAAAATTCATTTCTGGTCACAACAAAATGTTGACCAAAACCTTTGCATTTTCCTGGTGTTGATGCTGCATTTCTCATCATTCTATTTCCACAGATCTCTGATACTCCCAGAATTACCTCTTATCCATCCATTTATTCTGCTTTGGAGTTCATTTGCATTTCCTTCCATTATTGATCCTGTCACTTTGCTTTCACTCCAGATTCCCACTGTTCTGCTCAAACTATTTATATTCTAGACCTCGGTTATACTTCATTCCATGACTTATTTCTGAATTAGTTGCAATCCCCAACACATTATTCAATCTACTCCTTTCTTTTCTCAGCATCTTATCTCTATCAAAATTCATTTCTCCCACTCAGGTTTTCATCAGCCGTGCGGGTCAAGGTTGGCTGATCTTTATTCACAGTTCACAACCCCAAAATATGAAATAATACTTTTTTACCTACTTTTTAAGATATTAATTATTTTTAATAGTTAACATACTTTTTTGTGTCCAACAATCTTTCTTAATAAGACGCCATTACTGTAGTCACATGTTATTCAAGATAGTCAGGAAACTAAGCAGGAAATATTCCTACCAGTCAGCTGTACCTTCAGCAGTTCTGCTTACAGGTGATCCAGAAACATTCAGAAATTAGTTTTATGGATACTTGTTGGGTAGTTATTCCATTGGGTTTGCACTTCACCAATGGGAATTAGTTTACTATTAGTTTACTGTGATTTGGAAAAAATTTTTTTCATCTATTCCCTTTTCTCTTTGTCAAGTAATGACTAGATGGAATAAACTATAACTTTGTAGTCCTAATGGAGGTACTTAGTGGGCCAAAAAACTATATCATTCATATTTTTTAGGAAGTACATTCCCAGAACCAGCTTTTAAAGTTTAGTGCGTACATCCAGCATCTGATCATTGATAAAGTGGGGACAACTAAGCATGACATGCAGAGATTAATAAGCTTTGAAACAGTCCTTAAAAAGACAAAAGTAGAAATGATTTTAAGCCATCCAACACCTAAAGGGGGCTACAAGAAAGATGGAGAGGAAATTTTATAAGGGAGTGATAAGCAAGGGGGAATGGCTTAAAGTGAAAGAGAGTAGATTTGCATTAGATCATAGGCACAAGTTCTTCCTTGGAAGGATGGTGAGTCCCTGGCACAGGTTACCCAGAGAAGCTGTGGCTACCCCATCCCTGGCAGTGCTCAAGGCCAGGTTGGATGGGGCTTGGAGCAACCTGCTCTAGTGGAAGGTGTCCCTGCCCATAGCAGGAGGTTAGAAATAAATGATCTTTAAGGTTCCTTCCAACTCAAACCATTCTGTCATCCTATGGTTTTGCAGCAACCTGCATGTAATCAGATTTATAATCAGTGTTTTCTTTTCCTTTAACTGACCTTTGCATCTGTATTTCAGAACATTATTTACTCTGCCTGTATTATTCTGTCTGCTTTTATAAATGGATCTGTTGTGGTAAAGTATCAACTGTTGGTTTGTTTTTGTTTGTTTTTTTTTTTTTTTTTTCTGAAATCTAGACAAATTATGCCCAATGCTTTCACCTTCAATGGCTTCAACAAAATCAATTCAGTTATATTGGTAATGTACTTTCCAACATTCAGCAGCCGTCTAGGCCTGAATTTTAATGAAACCAATACACTGTGTACAGGCTGCTGCATGAGTAGTAATAATACCCTGCACTTATACTATAACAATTCTATGTGCTAGGCAAGATACAAATGAAACACCCAGAAAGTAATACCAGAATATGTTAGAAGTCAAGATATTCTTTCAAGCACCATTACGCCTGAAAATACAGTGCACTGTGATGCTTTGTTGTTCTTTTCTCCTTCTTCAGGGCCTCTTAAGTAGACAGCTACAATAGGTTTAGATACTTGGTACTGGTGCGAACTGTTGCACTGAATACATAACGACATGTAACCAAGAAAATCTCTAGGTGCACAATGTACTGTTTCATGCATTGCATAGTGCATGGAAGAAAGCAAATCTGGAGTTATCAGCCAGCTATCAATGAAATTGCTAAATCTGGAACCTTTTCCTACCACATGTGCTAATACAAAAGAGATAATTCCAGAACAACACTCTGGTCCCTGATCTGCATAACTGCATTAATTCCTATGGTCTGTATTGCTGAGCCCAGAATGCCGCAATTATATAGGGTTCATCCAGCATTATCAGGTCTAATATCAGAGTCTTCAGGTGCTAAATCTAAACACTTGCAGGAAACATTTCCCAAGAAAACCCTAACAACATGAGCTGCTGGATGTCTGGAAACGATGAAGAACATTTCCTTTGGTGCTAAGGCAGTATTTTACTGCTGAAAATAGTAATTTGCCACCAAAAGTGGAAGTATTGGCAGGACAATGAATGTGTGTGCTAAGCTGAACTAAATATCTCTGAAAGGACACTTATACGCTTATCTCATTTTCTAGTCTTAATGTAGTTATTGAAAAAAGCCAGTTTATAAGATTTTGTTTTATTTCACACAGTTTCACAGAATCTTTCAAGTGATGAAGGGGAACTGCCACTTAATAATGTAAAGACTCTGGATCCAAGGCATTGTCAGATGGTACAATCTGAACTCTCCTGCTTTCTACTGCCATTGCTATTGTGTTTATTATCCCAGATCAGTTATTTACATAAGACATTGAGCACCCCCTAGTCAGGACAAATATTCATTTCCTTGTCCTCCTCTCTCTACCGAAGCTTTATGAAAAACAATCCTTTGTCCCTTAAGTGTTCTATTAACTGTGTACTACTAAGAGCAAAACTGTCATCATTTTAACTTGGAGTCCGTGTTACATGATCAACACAATCTGGTGTGATGTCATACTGCTGTGAAATACCTCGACATGTTACATCATAGCAAAAGATCCATGTTTACAACTGTATCCCAATAAAGAGTATAACATAAACAGAAGTCCTACACTACATTTCATCCTAATTTAGAACACAGGTTTTCCACACCACAGCTTTTCCCATGACATGAAAGTCTAAGTTTTACTAGTTTTAATTAATCTATCTTGAAAACCCCCACCACATTTGCAATTATTATTATTTCCTTTCTGCTGGTGTTCTTAAAGCTTTGATTCTGTTCCTGATCTCATTTCATTGGCTATATACTGTACAGAAGGGAGATACTGTGAATTGTCATAGTTTCAGTTGAACAAAGCTGTAATAATGTGTTTCTTCTGTGAGTTGGGTCAAGAGCCTCTGCTAACACTGTGGGAAAGCATCAAAAACACAAATAGGAGATGAGTTCTCAGTGAGTCTTTACAAAGCTCTGTCATCAAATATACTTTCTTCTTTATTAGTACTGTAAATGCTCTCTGTGGAAAAATCACTTTGTACATTGCTGTAGAAGAACTTGGTTGAAAATATATAATGAAATATGACAATAATTTTCCAGTCAAAGTAGGACAAAAATGCATCTTGTCATTATTTATGTTCATTTTGTGAGCACCCAATTCAGGACCCTTGGGGCCTGAATTCAGGGAACCTGAGAACTTGAAGATTCATTGGCAGCTGTGCTGTATGAAGCACAGAAAATACAAGTTTAAGAATTTCAACCATTACATACACAAATACAAGGGTTACTACAGTTAAATGACACAAACTATGCAAATTGTATCTGAAGCATGAGCCTAATAACAATTGGTGTTGTATGGCTTTATGTCTGTGCTGCTCAGTAAGCTTAAAATTCCAGCTAAAACTTCCTTGTGTTAGTTATAATGTGAAAGTACATACTCTGTTGTCTAACAGAAGTTGAGCTCAACTGCATCCTTACTAGAGGAATCAATAGTGTAGTTCTGCTCTAACTTCAAAGAGATGAAAATAAGGAAAGATGTATATTATGTTGCTTTATTTTCTAACTCTAAACTGGCCATTAGATTTGGGTGGAATTGCTCAACAGGCTCCGAAGAGCCTGAAGAAGTAAGCCAGACACCCAGAGATCCATGTCTGCGATGTATTTCATTGCTAAAAAAACATACTACAAACTTGGAACTGCATCTTCAGCCAGTGTAAATCTATTTATCAACACTACTTCTGTTAAACTAAGCTGATTTTTGCTTGTCGAGATCTGTGCACTTTGATAATTTCTGCTAGACATACCTTTCTGTCAGCTTTGTTGTACCTTAATCAACATTCAGTTTTCCTTGCATTCTCTAGGACGATAATGAAAAGAGGAAGATAAATGAAGCATAGCTTCTGTTGATCTGTTGGATAATTTTGAGAGAGGGTTTGGTCTGATTTATTCAATATTGTGTAACTTTATAGAAAATATTCATCATCCTTCAATACAAGGTGTCAAGGTGTTCTTAGAGATCTAAAACCACAGTAACAACTGAGTACCTAAATTGAATGCAAATGAATTGTTATCCCTAAGGATCAAGGGATAAAAAGAGGGAAAACTATATGTTAAAGAGATACCAAGAAGTAGATGACATCTGTAATGTTAAATGAGCAGGTTGTGATAAAAGAATTGACTCTTAGAGAGTTATTCTAATTCTTATCATTGAAAATAGTTTCAAATTTCACTTTTTGGTTGACATTTTGAATAGAGACTCAAGTTAATTAAACATTTAAACAGTCAATGCCATTTAAACATTTAATGCCATTAACCATGTAATAGGTGATATAAACAGGCAGTGTTTACTAGAACTAATTTTGCCAAAATTAACTAAAGGTTTTGGAGGTGGTAGAGTGAGTTTAGAAGGAGAACATGCCATTATGGAAATCCAAGTATTAAACTTCACAGTGGATGACTGATATGGCTTTTACATTAAATGAAAGCAAAACAGAGCTTTAAAAATTATTGGAAAGAAAATATCTGCAGTGTTGTTAGAATTTTATGTGAAGAAACAGAGGGACTATAAAGAGGGCATTGAAAGTACAAATGGGAATATTGAAGCAGTACTGCTGAGGAATATTAAGATAAACAGAAGTTCTTTAAATAAGATAGAAGGCATAAATAGGAAAGAAAATATTAAGAAATTGAAGGAGAAAACAAAGCATGGCCGCGTGAGTTGTTGAAAATGAGTAGTCAAATGAAAGATATCTTTACTTGGAGATTGTCATCAATACGGCTGTGCTGACCTTGGATTTCCACTTACTTTGGAATCAAACTGAAATAGAGCAGTAGAATAAGAAAAGGATACACCTTATAAAGATCCTGTCTGTAAAAGTATGTGTTCAAGTGTGGAGAGTGAGCTCAGAGAGCATGTTTGAAGGGTTTTCTCAGATTAAGTTGTTGATGGCTCTAAACGGTCATTGCCTCTGGAAATCACCACTTTTTGATTTTACAGATATAAAAATTGATGCTAAAAGAAGGTTACAGAAAAGAGATGGAAAGCCCACAATGATTATAGCTTTCGGGGCTAGTTAGAGGTGGTTTAATATAAAGCTGAGGATTTCTTATCCATCCCTGGTAGTGTTCAAGGCCAGGCTGGACAGGGCTTGGAGTAGCCTGCTCTAGTGGAAGGTGTCCCTGCCCATGTAAGGGGTTGGAATGGGATGAGCTTTAAGACCCTTTCCAAACCAAACTATTCTATGATTCTTGTCAATGTCAGGAAAGATTCTTTGCTTAATGCAGTCCCTTAAAATTGTTTTCTTCTTTCTTGCATTTCTTGTTGAAGAAGCTGTTATTGACCACTGCAGGATATTCGTCCTTTACTAGATTAATTATATTTCTATTTATTTATGCAAACTAAAATCAAAATTTAACTCCTGAGATATAAAAGTTCTTTGATTGCAGACAGTACTTGTGAGCTTTTTCTTCTCTGATTTTGTGTGGTTAGTAGGCAAGACCCAGGGCATTGCTTCTTTCTTAATGCACTGATTTTTCTGGGTGATGGAAGGAGGAGTCATGACATTTTGAGTTTATAATTATGCATGCCTGCATCCTTTCATTCTTTTAATAGTGAGTGATAAAACCAAAGCACGTTCTTTCCTCTTGGTGCCTATTTTGTACATAATGTATCTGTATTAAGTGATAATCAGCACATCTACCACTTCATTATAATATATATAGCCAGGAGTTGCACAAGTTCACGTACTCTGTTATATTCAATTTATCATCTTGTGGAACCCTCAAGAGTGTTGCAAAGTCTGGCTACTAGTGTTCTTTGGAGTATATATTGCCATGAGATGGAGATATACTGACTATTCAGGAAAGAAAAAGGATATTTAAAAGCAGCAGATATCATCACAGAAGACTGCAATGAAATAACTTCTCAGTATTTGATCAGGAGAGTCTAAAGCCAAAGAATTTTAGGAAAAAAACAACAAGGGCAGCTCATAACCTTAATTCAGTAGTATCCTAGCAAAGGTTAGCAATATACTTGATACTAAGGGAAATATGGTGAAAGGTTGCTGAGTGAGCAGGCATGCTAATGGAGATACATAAAGTATATAAAGTGATGGGAATGTGGAGTGCATGTCTGATTGAGTTTTTAATAGAGAAACTCTATTAATTACACAATTAAGAAAAAATATTTATTCAACAATCTTTGTGTTAATGTATGAAAATGAAATATTCTTGGCCACCATGTCTGTTAATGTATGTGAAAGTTTCTTTGCTAGTGCCTTTTTTCCTTGAATTAACTCATTCTTTCTCTCCCTCCTTCCTCTCCTTTTTCCCCCCATAGCTTTAGTGGAAGGAGGGAAGAGCTTAGGATCTGGTGGTATGTTTGGACAGGAATCAAAAAGAGGCTTGAAAATTGTTTTGAACTGTTTTTGGAGAAATCTATCTGGTTTTTGCAAAACTTAGAGTAATATAAAAAAAGCTTAGGAAAAACAAGCATTTCAGGGGTCAGAGGTCTCAGAAGAGGTAATATGACCCAGTGCAGAAGCAATCAAGGAAGTCTATATTTTTTTTTGCCTTTGCCACTGAACTTCCATGTCACTATTGGCATAGCACTTTGTCTGACTGCCCTCACAAACAGCTCTTCTCAAAGTAGACAGAGTACTTTGGGAATGGGCTGGTTCTTATTATATATTTGTACTTCATATTGGCAGTTCTGGGTATTGTCCAGATGTGATTTTACATCTTGTGAAGTGATTGCAAACTGCATGAGACCAACCACTCATTATAACACCATTTTTATTGTTGTAGTTATTGCTATATTATTACTCACAATAATATCAGTCATACTAGAATACACTGTGTGATAGATGATGCCGAGAACTTGAGTAATACTGCACACTGCAAGTGGTCCCCTTGATTTAGTGGACCTATCAACATAGCTGTTGCTTATTATGAATAAAGTTATCAGCATCTGATCTACTATCAGCATCTACTGTTTTCATCATACCTACTATATGATCTACTGTAATGTTTGTTTGACTCACAGATTAATTATACACCTCTTAAGTCGATGTTACCCTTCCAAAGAATAAGGAAAAAAAGCAGTAAGAAAGAAATTGTCACATACATTGGCAGACATGGTAGTCAAGAATGTTTCATTTCCAAACAATGCATTAACACAAAGATTATATATACCAGCAGAAAAAGTGATTGTCTCTGTACAGGACTCATTCTTTTAGCAATTATAAAATTGTGCAACGTAATTACAGAGAAATTGAAGAAAAAAATAGATTTCACAGGTAGGTCATAAACTGCATTAAGCCAAAAGATGTTAAGAAAATAGATATAATTCTGCCCTGAGCATCTCATTGCAGAGGAAGTTGTGCAGGATACTCAACTGGAAAGCTCTTCGTTCTAACACAATAGACTGTAAAATGTGAGTACTTGAGGAATGAGATTTCAGAATGAAGGAAACTTGGTGGTCCATCCAGAAACCAGAGAAACTATGTCTGAGTTACAAAAGCTGTATATATTATGTTTGATATAGTTAATGTCAAACCTTCCCAAAGCCTAAAGGAGGGGGAATCCAGTTCAGTCCTTCAATCTGCTTTCTGTGGTCTAACCTGATAAGCTTGCCATTAGCGAACAGCTGGTCTGAACAAGAGAAGCTCCTTTTCTCCTCTGACCCTCTTCTTTCGTACTTTAATGTTTGAATCCAGCCACTTCAATCTGAGAAAAGGGGATTTTCTTTTCACCAAACACTAAAGAAAGGCCCTGGCTTGGACAAGGACAAGTATATCTTATTACATACTTGTGTCGCAGCTCTAGTGTAAGGACACAGAGTGCAAGAGCACAGGAGGAAACCTAATTGTTCTTCATTTGTTCATCCTGCTGATACCTCTGGCATCAGGTCTATTAGTAAAACATGGTGTCGAAGCACAGCAGCAGCTATCAAGTTGTAAAGTTGATCAAAATCATCAGGACCATAGACAAAGCCTCTGCCTCTTCATGCTGGCAAATAAACCATACAGTTTCAGTTTGGTGCATAATATAATAGATGTGCTAAAACACACCCTTTGATAAAGCCAGTTTGTAGTCATTGCGATGGCATCTGTAGGCTGGAGTTACATATCACTCCTAAACTCTTTCATATCACTTCCTTCTTAGTATGCAATAGAATTCCTTCGGATGCTTAAGATCTTATCTAAATATTAAATGCTGGATATTCTGTACCAGTCTTTTGGGAGATGGAATATTTTTTCTTAGAAGCTGTGCTTATCAGTCTCAGACATATTTTATCCTTTACATGTGGTGTCATCTGATACATCCAAAATTATAGTGTTGTGGAGAGAAACAGAAATTTTATTTCATTTTTTTTTCATGCGATAATACAAGAAAGCTCTGACCAACTAAGGAGAAAGCTTAGAAAAATAACAATTAAGGAAGAAAGCTCCAGCTCCATGGGGACAGAAAAATATTAAGCTACTTCTTGCTAAGCACATAGAGAAAGCAAGGTAAAAAAACAAGGTACTGTGATGAGATGACTCATTCTGGACACAGATATTGCAAACAGTGGGGAATTTAATTACCTTGCAATTAAAGGGTGAAGGCACATAGAGGGTGATGGCTTCTATTAGGTAGGAAGACTGCTCCATGTCCAATGATTCATTCTTAAACCCCAAAGATTTCTGATCATTTGTAGATGTCTTCTGGAGAATTAATATGTAAAAACAGGAAAATTAATTCAGATTATAACAATGAGCAAAGTTCCTGCAAAGGATGACTTACATGTCTACCATACCATATGAAGCAGATACTGTTTTAATATAAAACGTTCCAGTGATTTCCAAAACATAGTCATTTTACCATTGTAGTTATATAAACGAGTCTTAGAAATCTACTAAATTAGCTTTCCTTTTTTTTTTTTCCCTCTTCACTCTATTGGCAAAACAGAGACTTCTCCACAGAGAATACTAACAGCAAATACTGCTAAGTGAAACGCGATATATTAGAAACCATTTCCCCAGTAAATAACTAAGGAGGAAATCCAAATAGAATCAGTGAACTGTCAGAGATATAGCACGCTTACAGAAATGCCACTTCTAGTAAAATGTATTTTTGTTGATAAGGTGAGGCAAGAAATCAGAAGCCCAAGGGGGGGGGGGGGGAGAGTTAGAGTTAGCAGTTTGTATAGAAAAATCCAAAAGCCTACTTGCAATTCACAGCAGGCATGCTTCCCAGATGATAGAGGGTATTGCTATGAGAAAAATCCCATTGAAAACACTTTATAAAATCTTGCATCATCCCAGTATCCTCTTATAACAGGTTAATAAACATGCTGACCAATCTCAGATTCCTTTCTATTGTCTTTGAATATCCAGACATATTTGGTGTCACCCAAGCAGCTCTGCAGTAACTGAGATTTTGCTGTGCCAGCATTTGAACTTTATTATTGTATATAAGTAAATTGGATCCCTTGACAGCGTCTTTTAATACATCAACAAATAAAAAGATCATTTATAGCCCTTGAAGAGGGCTTGTGCTCCTCCTTCTCAAAATTTGCTTTATGTTTTTGCTGCTGAAAAATCCACCCTGCACTATGTAGCAAACTCCCAGTGTCTGACTCTCAAGAAGTGTTGGAGAATGTGGGCATTTGTGTGAAACACAGTGATTCTCTCACTCTGTCACCCTACAAGTTATCTCCCCTCTTCTACTTCCTAGTGTGTTGTTATTGTTCTTATGAAATAATATGGGCTCCCTCTGGTGACTAATTGAACACCTGCATATTCTCAAAGCTTTTAAGCAAGAGAAGCCTGATGGATCAAAGTGTTTGCACGTGTACAGGAGGATGCCACATCCTTTTACATTTGTGTGTGTGGGTATAAATTCCATTAAAAACCTGTGTAAACATCAGTTCCAGGAGACAGTCACCTATTTTGTTCAGAGCTCCAGGCACACAGTTTCTGTTCTAACACTTTCTAACTGTTAAAGACAACCCATTGTAAGTAACCGGTGCAAGGCTGGAACTACAGATTTCACATGAAGATGATGATTTTTGCAAACCCGTTTCTATGGGGAAAAAAAAAACCTGGAAGAGGGAGCTGCCAGTGCTGTGCAAAAACATGCTGTGGTTTTCTAGATTTGTGTCAGAAGGAAAACAAGCTCAATTTCCAAGATGCACAGTGTGTTGGAAAGGAGGCAAGGTTAGGTGAAAGTTTGGGCATTTTTTGAGGCAGAATGAAGAAGTCCATAGAGATCACTACTGATTTTCATTAGGCAGTTTGAATGCAGCACTTACATTTGTATTAATAGTGTGCAGACTGCTCCTTGTCAGATGGTTCTAGTGACTGAAAGCTCTCCTGACCGTGTTTTTTATTGTAGTTATTAGAAATAGCACTTCATAAGAGCTGTTACATATTGTATTCAAGTAGCTTTACACAAAAGTAAATGAAAAAAATGTTAGTTTAGATGAATAGGAAATAATGGGTTTTGTTTAAAGTAATGTCCTTTTAGGGACATAATTATATCTTCTTTAAGCCATCCTGAAGGACTCTTTCTTTCTATTTATCCCATGTTGCAGGAGCACAGAGGTGTTCGAGAAGAAGACAAAGCATGATCTATAGAATATGTTAAGCCTTGTAAAGAGCATCTGGGCATCTGAGATCACTGGCTGTTCTCTGTGTCATTTGGGTTGATAAGAAGGCAACCATCAGAAAAAAAGATAGTATCCTACTTTAAGAGTCATTCCAGAGGCATATAATTTTTCTTACTGTATCAGCATTGTTACAATCTTTAATGCATTGTTTAAATAGTAATGGTTATCCACTATAATAAGTTTCATTCCACTTTTTCTTTGTAATTTTATAAAACCTTTCAGAGGGAGAGTCAGAGTTATCTTTATTTTGGGTTTCAGCCTAAGGACTATCAACATGTAGCCTCATTCTGCAATCTGGATGGGGTTTTTTATAGCATAAACATATTTTTTCTGCTTTTGCATTTGAAATTGCAATGGTATGGTAACTTCAACAAGTATCAAATCTCAATCTCTCACACTGAATAGACTGAATATAGCAGTCCATATTCAAGTGTTTGGTCAAGTTAGACTGCTCAAGAAATGATTAATTTCCTGTAAAGACAATGTACTTTTCTTGAAAGCGCTGGTTCAGATTACTATAATATAATTTATAAATGGTCACATACTACATAGTCTGTCAAGTCAGTCACCTGAGAGCTGGTGTACTTATGTCCTTTCCTCTGTGACTTACGTCATTTTCCTCTGTGAGTGGATGTCTTTGTACAGGTGCCTTTCAAGGTTTACATTATTCAAGCTTTAAGAATCAGTTACTATTTCAGCAAATATAAAGAATGAAAAAAATATTCATGATACCTTCAAGACCAAATGATAATTATTTATGTTGCTTTTGAATCGTTGCTTTTATTCCACTCTTTTCTTATTTCTCCCGTAGACAGAACAGTGTCTTAAAGTTTGGGATTTATTAGCTTTTTTTTTATTAAGTACAAGGGTATTTTTATTAGCTATGAATATTTTTTTTTTTTCTATTTTCCAAACTTTCCTTGTGTGATTCCATGACTTTCTTAAAAATATTGAAGTAGAAAACGGCTTATTCTCACCTTAAGCATGCAGAAGTGAAAAGCTGCTGGAATATACTTTAGTATTTCTGTAATTTGAGAAATCAGAAACGCATCTTGCAAAAACAATGTTTTCCCATCTGAAAGAGAAGTTAATATGCAAAGACCATGCAAAACATTTTTCTGCTTACAGAGTATAACATTTAAACAATGGATTAATCTTGGAAAAAAACATCTCTTACACTTTTTTTTTGCAATGACCAAGTGATATACAAGTATGACTATAAACAGTGCAACGGTATTTTCTTATTGCTACTGCAGCTGCCACCTGGTTCTTTAATTTGCTTAGCAACAGAAATAAAGCATTTTGGTTTAGAAATACTAGAATCATTTTATAACATTCCATTTGCAGACTTTCTTACATCTAGAGGGTCCGTCTCAAGCAGCTTAAAAAATGTGTGTACATAAAAAACAGGAGGTTTTACAAAAATAATTGCCATCTTTGCTATGTCAAGAAAAAACTGGCTCGTTATGAAAGATGTAACAGCCTTTTTTGGAGACAATAGGTTGAAGTGCTAAAGAACTTTTTCCACTGCAGTCACTATTACTACATGAAAATGTCACTCAGTCATAGAATCATAGAATGATGAGGGTTGGAAAGGACCTTAAGATCATCTAGTTCCAACCCCCTGCTGTGGGCAGGGACACCTCACACTAGACCTTGTTGCTCAAGGCTCTGTCTACCCTGGCCTTGAACACTGCCAGGGGTGGAGCATTTATCATTTCTTTGGGCAACCTGTGCCAGTGCCTGACCATCCTCACAGTAAAGAACTTCTCCCTTTTATCTATACTGAACTTCCTCTGTTTAAGTTTAAACCTATCACCCTTGTCCTATCACTACAGTCCCTGACAAAGAGTCCCTCTCCAGCATTCTTGTAGGCCCCTTCAGACACTGGAAGGCTGCTTTGAGGTCTCCACTCAGCTTTCCCTTCTCCAGTCATTTAAAAGCATAAGAGACACTAGACTTAGTTGTGGACTACAAACTCTTTCTCCTCTATATTTTCATTCTGATGGTATAATAGATCCCAGACATTTCGTTCCACATAAAAAGTCTTCAGTTAAATGTCAGTGTATGTATTAAAAATTATTTTGTGAATTAAAAATCATCAGTAGGTATCAAAAGAATGAGTATATAGGAGAGCATAATCTTTGGTAGGATTTTTTTTAAAGGTAGATTAAAGGTTTTGCTTGTTGTTTTCAGAAACACATTTCAAACTTATCATTTGCATTTCAAAGGAGACGGTTGTTGTTTCTATATAAACTTTGTAAGAAAAGATTAATCAGTCAAGATCCTTAACAATCAAAGATATTGAAGAACTGCAGCAAGCTGTAATTTAACATTGGGTGGCTTGATTTTGTATAATAATGCAACTGTGTGGCTTGGACGAAACTCCATCAAAAAGAGTGTAGGTTTAGTTGAAGACTCAGAAGGGACTACATATCCTTAACACTTCTTTGTTGTTCCACTTTGGCTAAGATGCTCAGTTTAGAAGGCTCATGTCAGTGTAAAGTCTCAGAGGTTTTAAAACCTGATTTAAGTGCAGCACTCAGGCTAAGATTTTCTCTGACAGCCTCTTGTCTGTCCTTATCTCCATTCAAGCCCCCTTTACTTTCCAGCCACAATGTGTGAAGGAAAGCCTGGCTCCCTGCAGTATTTCCAGCATCTCTGAACTTGCCAACAGCACAGTATAATGATGTCCTGTGTGAGCTCCTTTTTATTTTAAGAAAGCACTGACCCTGAAGAAGATTTCCATAGTTATTTGTAAGGCCAATATGTAGTATCTGTTAGGCCCCTTCAGAGGAAGTAGCTTGATCCTTACATCAAAGTCTATTATGCATGATACCCACACAGGGCAAGGACTATTCAGTTATCAGTAACAAATCTTTCCTTCTTATTTTATTTAATCTATGCAATTTTCTCATTGGGGATTGTGAAAGCAGAAGCAAGAGTTTTTGAATCATATAATCTTTTACAAGCAAAATTCCAAGTAAGATCATTACTCTTTCTATGCAGTTCAATGTGTTTTTTAAGGTAATAACTTTTTGGTACTTTTGTAGTTAATTTGCATTGCTGGGTACTTTGAGCTGTGAAAGAAGTGCTTTGGTTGGCTGAGTCAGGCTTGATGTGATAAATGATGGAAGAAAAGGACAGAACAAAGCTTTAAAGGTCGAATCAAAGAAACCATGATGTTACCTTGAAGTTTGATAAAGCAGGGCCTTTTCATGTGGCAACTGCATCACTGGAAAACATGCAAGAAGCAGTGCTTGATATTGCCTAGAATGTTCTTTCGATGGATTCTCTACATTACTAAACCTTGTCTTATTAAGAAAAGAATAAAATGAGAAATGAAACCTGAAAATAAATATGAGAATAGCTTGCATCAGTTGATGTATATTCCCATCCTTCTCTCTCAAACACTCTTCATATTTAATTTGTTTCTAGTACTTTTTCTAATTAAAGCTAAAGGTGTCATATTCAAAGTGAGCCATCATGGACAACTCATACTCCATGCATTTGAGGAAATGGCTAAATAGCTCATGGCTAGATATGTCATGTATTATAATCAGTGATAACATAAGCAGTTAAAAATGGAAAAAAGTATTTAATGTGTATCATGAAATAAAAGAAAGCAGGTAATTCTATTTGCTATGCAGAAGTCTTGCAAAAAACTTTCTTAAGGCACACGATATATAGACTATTAAGAATGTAAACGTTTCTAATTTAACCAAATTTAGTGCATTTTTTTTTTCTGTGGGAATATATATGCAGGGCCATTTTGGTATTTAACAAGAAAAGTTGTTCTTTTTAAGGCTAGAAATATTTTTTTAGATTCCCATTAAAATAAAAAAAAAAAAAAACAACCTGAATTAATCTGGGAATATTTTTTGAGGGGAAGAATCCTCATAACTTTGCCAGCATTGTTTTTAGTGCTGAAGTTTTAGTGATGACTACAATTTGGAAAAAAAAAGGCAATTTTTGACTATTTCTTTTTGGTTCCACTTTATGGATCTTTCATTCTTTGTATTTTGGTCACTACTTCCTTTTTGAAAAGATATAAAGTGATGAGTAGACTAGGAAATTATAAGAAAAATACTAAAGTTTGGAGATGGAACTTTCCTTTAGAGTCTGAAGGGAAGAAAAATGTATTACTTGCTTTCATCTTTTTACTAGTATAACTCCTTTATGGATGCTATTGGTAGCCCCATTAGCTTGAGGAATTTGTTAATGCAGGTGCCACTGTGTGATAAACATCTTTATTCTTGTGAAAGGAAGCCCTGGAATGTCTTTAAAATTCAGAGTTTTTACTCTTTTTTCTGTTATGAACATGTTCTCAGATTTCTTTAAGTATAGCAAAGCGGGCAGGAGTTAAGACTGTTTTTTATATGTCCAAAAGGGGCTTGCCTTTTTTTTAATATATATATATATATATATATATATATATTATTCTAAGGATATGTTGTTAAGCTTAACTGTGAATGGCTTGGATATTGTTTTTAAAGCGTTGATCTTCTTGATTACTAGTTCTTGAAGGGACTGTTTGTATCTTTGGGGTTCCTTGTTAAGTTTTGTAATCAGCACACTATAAGCAATTTCCTTTATAATATAATTAAATGTCTGAATATTTTCATTATGATTACAACCTTGCTGCATTGTGCCTAAGCAATCTACTGTTTAAATTGCTGTGCTCTAAATAATTACTGTTTATCTTCAATATTTTGCTCTTCAAGCTCTGTATAAAAGGGATTTGCTAGTGAAAATGTTCCAACTGTCCTATCATTAATTTCAAACTGAAGTATCTTTTCCCCCTTATAGGGAAAAGAAAATAGAGAGACAATTCCTGTTTCAGGAGAGGGGTGGCTGGTTTGGATATTAGGGTACCATTTACATATACTATTTTTCATAGAGATCATGGAAAATATTATCCTTACGCTCCTTATCAAGGGGCTATCAGGTTGTTTGGGAAGAAGACATAGCCAGTTGTTTATTTGCCCTTAAATCAAAGCCTTTCTCTGAAGAATGTTGCTGAGAGGAGCTCTGCACAGTGGTACTAGTTTTAGCTGGGACAATTTTCTTCATAGGAGTGCTGTGGTTTGGATTCATGACCAGACCAGTGTGGATAGTGCAGGGATGTTTTTGTTACTGCTGAGCAGTGTTTTCACAACATCAAAGCCTTTTCTGCTGCTCACTTCACCAGTGAGGAGGCTCTGGGTGCACAAGGAATCAGGAGGGGACACAACTGGGACAGCTGACCCCAAATGACCCGAGGGATATTCCTTACCATATGATGCTATGCTCAGCATTTTTTATTTGGTTGTTTATTTGTTTCTTTTACTTATTAAACTGCTTTTATCTCAGCCCATGTGTTTTCTTACTTTTGCCCTTCTGATTCTCTCACCCATTCTACTAGGGGGAGTAAGGAAAGGCTGTGAGGTGC
This sequence comes from Brotogeris chrysoptera, assembly GCA_030323915.1. Lineage (NCBI taxonomy): Eukaryota > Metazoa > Chordata > Aves > Psittaciformes > Psittacidae > Brotogeris > Brotogeris chrysoptera. The sequence continues at coordinate 24,641 of JARCZZ010020810.1, forward strand.
TCAACTGCTTACTGGGTTAAAACACAACAGGTTACAAGATATCAGTTCTTCTAAACACTCTGCACATCATCCATATTATCAAAGCCCTGGTGTAAATGAGGAGGCTGGATGCTCATGTGACTGCAAACACAAACATGGGAGCTCACAACCACAGGCTAATGCTCCTTCATATCCTTCTTCTCTTTCCCCAGCAGATCTGCACCTACATGGTAAATACAGATTGCTGTGAAATTAAGAGTTTTTATTTTGAAAACTTGTGCCCATCTCTTGTTAGGGGAAAACAGAGATGTCTTAAGGGAAGGTTTTATGAAACTGGACATTAGTTCCTAAAACAAACAATAAAAAGCTATGCATAAGTTTTACTCCAAACATCAAATATACTAAAGTGCTAAAGATTTCTTCCTCCTTTGAACTTTGGTCAGGATGAGGGGGTTTTGTGTGAGTCTTGCAGAACAAGCACAGTTTTTTTCTATGTCAGCTTGTTTCTGCATTTGTATTGAGCTTTAAACTCAACATTGTTTTAACTGTTCGCATTTGAGTTGATACGAGTATAGAAAGAAATGGATTTAAAATGCTGTTTGGGAAGCAGCATCGGAATTTCTGTAGCCTTAGGGCTTGTTTGTCAAATGTGAGAATTACTAGGGAGTCACTGTTGGGTATGGGAAATTTGGCATCTCTAAAAAAAGAGGCTGCACACACACACACACACACTGCTTTCACAACTAGTTCTACTTTATTCACTCAAGCATGGTAATGTATAGCATACAGATACAAGTCCCAGCCATGAAGCCAAACACCAACTACATCATTCCCAGTGACTGTTTTCAGTCACTGTAAATTCCATTCTATAAACAATCACTCTCCAGGTTGCTTCCCAGCCCGATTTTGCACCCAAACACTCCCTGGTTTACTCAAGACCCAGGTGCACAATCAGCAATACTTCTTTATTACCCACATAGCAGGAATAGGATGGCTTGCAGTTCCCACAGGGGAACTAGGGTTTCCATTCATGCTGCATTCTTTGTTAATTTTTAAGCTATATCATGGTGATGATTCAAGGCCAGGGACCTAAAAAGCTGCAAGACAGGCACTGTGCTAAAAGAAGGAAGAAAATTCCTCATTTGCCTACTTTATCTTTGGTTATGAATGACTGAAATCTTGTTATGTGAGGCTTTAGAAACTGCAGCCACGCGAAGCAACTAGAGGTAGCATCTTAGGTTCACGCTATGAACTTGCTAAAAATAATAAGGCTTGCAAGCTAATAGCTAGCTGGGCACTCTCAGTTCGTTTTCTTGAATACTCACCCCTATCTCCACTTCTTATTATGGAACTGTCTCTTTATGATATGCATTCATTCTTCATTTGTTTTGGTATGGCACATATGCCACCTATTCACGAGAGGACTGGAACATTTAGCAAGGAGGGATAGAAGTGACTCCTTTGCCAATGCACCCTTTTTACTTGGTAAAAGAAAAGGAACAACATCGTGCTTTAGGAAATATTTAGCTTCTATTGAGGAAGTAAAATTGATAACTTGCCGTAATGTGAATACCAGTAGATGGGTAACCCTGACTCGTTATAGGTATTGATTTATTTATAGGTATTTATTTATTTTTTTTTATATAGGCATTTTATTTGGAGAAGAGAAGGCTGTGTGGAGATATCAGAGCAGCCTTCTAGTACCTGAAGGGGGCCTAGAAAGATGCCGGCGAGGGACTCTTCATTAGGGATTGTAGTGGTAGGACAAGGGGTAATGGGTTCAAATTTAAACAGGGGAAGTTTAGATTGGATATAAGGAAGAAATTCTTTTCTGTAAGGGCGGTGAGACACTGGAATGGGTTGCCCAAGGAAGTTATGAATGCTCCATCGCTGGCGATGTTCAAGGCCGGGTTGGACAGAACCTTGGGTGGCATGGTTTAGTGTGAAGTGTCCCTACCCATGTCAGGGGGGTTGGAACTGGATGATCTTAAGGTCCTTTCCAGCCCTAACTATTCTATGATTCTATGATTTAGGAGAAATGGGCACATTTTGGGAGAAATGGACATAGACTTCTTAAAATGTCTGTGTTAGGGTGTCATGATATGAAATGTGTAGTTTCTTTCCGTAGACACAGAGAGGATTCTTCTAAGACCTCAGACATACCACTTAATTTTTCTATGTCTCAGCTTAATTTGAGCATTTTATTTTTCTTGCCCCTTGTTTTCTTCTCTTGCGTAAATAGATTATAGCATTTTTCTATAGTAGCTGTAGGGGCTGCTTATCAGTGTATTTTTCCTACGCTTAAAACAACATTTCTCTATCATACAAACAATGGAGATCAAGGTCCTTCCTTTCTGCTGAAGGTTAGAATACTCCTGAATTTCATTAACCTCTGTGGTTGACTGCACAGTCTTGTCAAGTTTGCTTGGGAATTTTTTCCAAATATCTCTCTGATATTTATAGGGATGTCTCACAATATAATTTCAAATTGAAAGATGTTGAAGGAAGAAACAGGTGAGAGAACTATTTCTATCTTTTAAAAGGGCTATGTGTATACCCAGGAGCATAAAAATGTTAAACATTTTGTTCCAGTGCTGTATATGTTTAAATATGTGTTTATAATTATCATTCTGAAGTAATGCGTTTTGTGATAACTCAGTTCTCTAGAGTAATGCTTTTAGATAGTACAGTGCTCCATTGGAAGTTTGTTCTCTGAGATGAGACCTTTAGTCAACATCCGTCATTCAAAGATTTAAGTAAAGCAGGTGTGTCTCTAGCCTGCTCTGTTTCCAGTAGGTGGAATGAAGAGTAAACTTTTGTAAGTTGTTCCAGAAAAGCAGCTTAATTAAAAGGTAGAGGTATCCATGGTAGTTACAAAATCATAGAATCACAGATTTGGGTTGGAAGGGACCTTAAAACTCATCCAGTTCCAATTCCCTGACTTCCATTAGAACAGGCTGCTCCAAGCCAAGTCCAACCTGGCCTTGATCATTGCCAGGGATGGGGCAGCAACAGCTTCTCTGAGCAATCTATGCCAGTGTCCCACCACTCTCATAGTAAAGAATTATAATTATTATTATTATTATCTGTAGCTGGAAAAAAATCATATTTTCTAGTTGTCGTGGTTTAAGCCTCACCCAGGCTAATAACTCATGAAGTCACTCATTCACTCACTTCCCTCTCTTTCTTCCCCCAGTCGCAGGGGGATGGGGAGGAGAATCAAAAGAATGCAACTTGCACAAGTTGAGATAAGAGCAGTTTAGTAACTAAGGTATAACACGAATCACTACTGCCACGACCAATAATAATAATGACAGGAGAAGTACAAAGAAAGAGAATACAACTGCTCACCAAGCCCGACCCAGCCACTCTACCCCACAGCAGCGAACCCCCCAGTGCACCACCACACCCTTCTGGGGTCTCTGCTCTCTGTTTTTCCATCCTGGACATGTCGTGTTGTGGTATGGAATAACCTCTTTGGTCAGTTTGGGTCAGGTGTCCTGTCTCTGCTTCCTCCCGGCTTCCCCTCCTCCCTGGCATAGTATGAGACTCAGAAAGTCCACGGCCAGACAAAACACTACCAAGAAGTAACTGAAAACACTGGTGTTATCAGTGCTGTTCCCAAGCCTAAAATCGAAAACGCAGCGCTGTGCCAGCTACCAAGAAGGAGAAAAAATGACTGCCACTGCTGAACCCATGGCACTATTGAAGCTGCACTGCTTTCTACAAAAGAGTTTTCAGGAGAAGGGAGAGATATAGTAGAAAAAAAAAATAACACAAGTCACATGCAATGTCTTTGTCTGGTTGAATAGGGAGGCTTTGGATGAATTCTTTACATGGCTTGCCCTTTCTGCATAATATAACATTGGATCTGATTTAAACCAAAAAGAAATCAATTGTAAGATTTTATCACCCTCTTATAGTGGCTGCCAGCCTGGTATTTACATTACTTTCTTGGCAATTCCCTGAGGGTGTCTTTAGCATGCTGGTTGAACTCTTTGTTCCATCAAAGCTAGCTAGTGACACCACCTCCAATATCACAGCTCTGCTGAAGGCTGTCAAATGAAACAGAACAAGCAGTCGTGTTTGCCTGTCCTCAGAGGGGATTGCTGGCTTTGCATGAGCAAGGCATCCCCCTTCAATCCTGACTGGTGCCTAAGAGGTGGAATAAAGTACATTTTTACAAGGAGATGTGTTTAACATTTGTATTGGCAGGTTTTTTATGTGTCCCCATTCAGAGGGTGCATGCTTAGACAATCCTGCAGGGATTTGGAGTCCCTGCCAGGTATCTAAAAAGTCCATCTTCAGGCATCTAAATGTGGCCCCTAAAGTCAATTCCTGGACTAACCACCCTTTGTAAAGAGGTATTAATTGAAGAGAAATTATGGTCCTTGTTCAAAGACGCACAACAGATTTCTGACAGTGCTAAGGCAGGAACTCTCTTGTCCTGCGTTCCAGCCACCAGCTATGACTTATTGTTTCTCCTACCTGTTTATTGATCATGCATTTATGTATTAGCTGGTTGCCAGAAGAAGGCTAGCTGATAAGTTAAACATGTTAAAAGAAATCCAATGTACTGTTTCCAAAAGAAAACAAAGTACTCATGAGATTTGCAGCTCTCACTTAAAAGGAGGGCAGATAAGAGAATCATGGGGGTGGTGCCACCTCCTCAAACCTGCAAGTTGTTGAAGCTTTTTAGTATCCTGCTGTACAATTCCTCCTGTTGTTTCTCTGTCAGCTTTAAACCTCGTAATCTATGTCTTTGTTCTCCAAGCCTTTCTTCTTTACAAATGTGTTGCCTTTAATTTGAAATCTTTGGGGCTACACAGGGTGAATAAGTGCAGGATCTGGCCCTTAAAGTTGCTACCTCACATTACCAAGTAACTGGAGATGGAAGATGGTCTTTTTTCCAGGGAGGTTAGGAAGGATTAAAGTGCTTGTGTGAAAGGATTATAGGTAAGAATTTAGATGGGCATATTTAAAAGAAAAATAGTTATCAAAAGTGAATGTTAAAAATGTGCAAGAAACTCACCTTAAGAAATATAGTATGACAGAGATCCTTTTGCTTCTCCTTTCTGGCTCTTAAGCCTTCAGTCAAATCAGTGGTGACCTGTGTTCTTAAATGTATGCATATGCATAATCCCACTGAAATCCATGCCTTTGGCGTCTGTCTGCCATTTAGGGTATATTGATCCACCTCAACCTCAGTGATGAGAAACATTTTCCATGTGAAAAGAAATAAGACGAAATGGCTGGATCTACCAAGGACTCTGTCTCTGCTTAAGATCAGCCACCTGACTTTGCGCTTTTCTTATGTATTGTTTTGCAAATCAAGTCAGTAATGTGATTATGTTTGCAGTCTTTATTACATGCTGCTGATATAAAAAAGCACACATTTACATTAGTGAGTTGTAGTTGAATATTTCTGTGTTTATTTTTCTTGTACTTTCTTCTCCACAGAATACCTGGAACTACTTTTCATTTAAAAAAATAATTACAAAATAGCAGATAGAGTCCATTATATACATACATAGTCATTTAACATATAATATCTCATTAATGACTCAGAAGTATTATTAGGGGCCTGTCCTTTCCATGACTGCTGCTTTTTGTTGGCTTTTCTGTTGCAGAGCCTGGGGAAATGTGCACTGTACAGTGGAGAAACTGAACCCAACACAGTAGTTAGAGATGTGCTATACCTTAGGGTACCCTTTCTCATGTTTGGAAGCTGCACAGTGTCTAGAGCTGTAAAAAATCCCTGATCCAGTGCAACTGGCTGTGGCAGAGCACACTACCTTCCGTACCTTCCCTTGACAACAAAGAGCATGTAGCACATACTGCGGCTATGGAGAGTCATCCTTTACATGCAACACTGCAGGAGGTTGCGCAGAGTGGTTGCAGATACTCGAAATGCAACTGGACACACTTTGAGGTCTACTGTCCCTGCTTTGATGAGGGATGTTTAGACTAGGTAACCCCCAGAATTGCCTTCCAACCTCATCCACACTTGGGATATGGTTTTGGCGTCTATGAAGGATGCTGAACTTTCAGGCAGCCTCAGCACAGTATCAGGTGCTGACTGAAGGATTCAGCAAGAATATTTGAATATCAGATGTGGAAGGCACTTTGGATGTCAGACTCATTCTGGAAAGTATAGACAGAGTGTCATGGGTACACACTGCGTGCTGTCAAATGCATGCAGGAAAGCAGCTGGAAGTGGACAGGAATCTCATTCTCTGCAAGTTAATTCAGTTCTATAGTAGCAACAGCAGACACATCTTTTTCCCTCAAAGCAGTGATGACCAGGTTGACACTCTTTTTTTGTAAATCCTTTTCTCTTTCCTATAAAACATTAGAATTATAAGCTGTGTATAAGGCATATTTCCCTTTTGTACAAGTGAGGTTTTATACTAAGTGTGAAAATCACATTGAAATTCGCACCAGTCAGTGGGGTTCTCCAAGAATAGGATGCTCATACCATTAAATAAAGCAAAACAGCACCTGAGGGGAATACTTAATATGGCAAATTGTCAGCCAGCAAGAGAAGGCAGCTTTTCCTACTCCTGTTCAGATCAGTCCTTCCATGATGCTATCCTTTGAACTACATGCAAAAGAAGGCACCATTTGATCCAGATGAAAATTCATCCCAGGGTCATAGCAACAGTTAAAGAAATGGGTCTGATGCTCTAACCTGTGTTTTGGTGCTGTGTATTTTACAGACCTGAGGACAAATTCAATTTCAAGGTGAAGGCCAAAGAAGTTACATTCTCTATAGTCTCATTTTGGTTTTTTTTTTGGCTATTGAACATTAACAAGGCAAAAAAAATAAAGTAATTTAAAAAAACCCCACATCTCCCTCGTACTAGAATATTTCCTCACAAAACATCATCATGATCTGTATGGGATTTCCTATGCTCTGGGCTTATTCTGGGATGCTTCCCAACAGAACCTGATAGAGCTCCATCAAGGTCAATAGATTAGCATCAGTTTAAACCAGCTACTTTCGATTTGCACAAATGTAATATATTCATTACAGAGAAACAGTAAACAAGGGACGGGTTTTCATCATAAGAAAAGATTTGAAAAGATGGTTTCTTGGGGTATTTTGGAAGGAGTTTCTATTATTGGTTTGTCCTCCATCTCCCTCTCTATCCCCCTGGAATGTTCCTTGTTCATTTCTAGAGCTTAAGCACTTTTACCAAACAGTTATTTAGTACTGCATTTATTCATAATTTTTTTACATTTACTGTAATTATGTCTTTATTGATTTAACACAAACCAGCAGCTGCATTTCACTGTGGAAGTCAACTGAAAAATATATGCTATCTATTGAACATGGACAATACACTTGGGGTGCAGATAACATGTATTAAATCCTGTTATCATTTTTGTACCTCTTCAAGCACAGTATCAATTATATATACATACTTGCAGCCAGAGCTTTTACTTGACAGGCTGCATATTAAGTCTTTGCAATACAATGAACTATAAACAACTAGCTACCCTTAGATGCATTTTAAGTAGAGTTTTGAATTACGAGAAATCTTTGATGTGGAAATCATTCTTCATTTGAAATTCAACCTCTAAACCACATCTGAACAGCATTATATTTTACTGAAATAGGGGCCTTAATATACCCCAGAGCTACAGAGAATCCAGGAACCTTCCCAAAACTGCTGCACTTCAGATACAGGATTCACTGGGTTATCTACATCTCCTGGGCTTTGGAGGCAGGGTTGATCATAGACATTTTTAAGGACGAGATCAGTGTAATAAATAGACAACTGCATCAGAGTGACCTGGAAATGGAAGGAAAAGCTGGTTTGTCACCTAGATGTGACCAAAGATGCAAAGATTTTATGGTGTTCTGTGAATAAGTGAGTTATTCCTCATTAGTGGGTGAGGAACTACTTCATACCTGGATAAAATGTACCACCTTGCAAAGGAACAGGGGTAGAAACAGCCAGTTCCTGAGGTTGGAGTACTAAGAGGGTACTTATCAAATAACTATGTTATGTGTCAAATAGTCAAGTATTTATCAAATGACTAGAAGAGATATGTGGAAGTCTCAGATGAGGCTTAACAGACAAAAAAGTTCAGCCTCCAGTTACACATTTAAAATGTAATAAATCTCAAAATACATAACAGAGGTAGTGAGCGTGGCTTATGACTCCAAGTCACAACTGTGAAACTGTCCATTTTTGCTCCCATAATTTGTTGGGAGCCTGTCCACTAACGTGTGTAGGTGATGTCCTGATTAAGCTGTAGTTACCATAATTATGTGTGAACATGTAATGAATTTGTCTTATGGCATACAGTTTTGACATTAGAATGTCTTAAATACTTATCTGGGCACATGGATTAGACACAATAATTATATCACTTAATATCTGCCTAATCTTTGGCCCTCCACAGAGGTATAAAATCTTATTCATTTAGTTCATACTGAATTTTGAGTCCCGTCTTCATTTTTAAACCTGATAAAATATAGTAGGACATATTCTTATTATATCTTTTTCTTTTTCTTTTTTTTTTTTCCTAGCAGGTTGTTTGCAAATACTCCCCTTCTTTTCCAATTATGTTCATTCTTTCTAGCAGCAAACCTACCAACATTCCAATGCAATCTAGACAGGATGCCTGCACAGTACAACAAAAGGAAAATAGCAGTAGGCAAATTGTTTTACTTGTAGAAAGAAAGACTCCTGGATTTTAAGTTATTAAACCAAACAACGCTTATCACAGTGGAAGCAGTAAAAGAAGTATTTCTGCCTCCTTCGCATTCTTCTTGTCCCACCCTCATTCACAGAATGAATCTTCCCATTCAGGCCATGTACCTAAATCCTCCTGCTAATAGAATAATTAGTTTCATAGACACTGCTGATTAAGTTAAATACTTATAAATATTTATAACATTTTGTATAATATCTAGAGATAGAAAAGGAGAAAATTAATGGTGAACTCCTTTCTGTAAGTTCACTTTTTTACAAGAACCAACTGGCAATAGGAAGGTTTAAATGTAGTTGTCATAGTAACAGTGCAACGTAACTTCTACCAACTGCAACTACTATATTCTATTAATGGAGTAATTTTCACAGCCTTTGATTTTTCTTTTTCAGTCTGTGCTTGCACTGAATCTCGTGCTGGAAAGACGCAAGGTGCATTATGTTTGCGTCCCCCTGCCCCCAATTATTCTAATAGGTTCACAGACAGATTCAGAACATGCAATTCAGATCCCTGAAACAGGTATTAGAGCTCCACAAACAACTCCCCACTTGAATGGTATGTCACCAAGCTAGCAAGGCTCCCCCACATAATTTATGATCAGCACCTCTGAAGGGTGATGCTATGCATCTTGCTGAGTAGGGAGCCACCTACACAGTGGGAAATGCCAAGCAAAAGGATGTGTTTGAGCTCTCACCCCTCTTGAGGCCCTTGATCTATACATACAAATCTGGATCCATCCCTGTGAACTGCAGGTATTTAGCAGAAGGAACAAAGTTAAAAGCTAAGCCAGCCCAGGCTCATTGGAGAATACCTACAAAGAATAAATTCAGCCTGTCTGTGCTGAGTCACCTGTAGACCTGCTGTTTCTCATCAGTGCTTACACAGAGCTCTTGAGGGAGCTTAACTGGGGCATTTCAGGTAGCTGTCTGGGTTAGGGAGAGCTCTAGAGCACACTGGCTTCCCGAGAGTAGCTGCCTATATCAGGAAAGCCAAGCTTTTCATATCTATGTTTATTTGGTTTTTAATCAGAAAATTTCTTGGGGAAAGCATATCTTATAAAAATAGTAAGAGTAATAGAGATAGGGGAAGAAGTCAGGCACTGTAAACGAGTGTTATTGGAACTCAACGAGGAGCAAAAATACTAAATCTTTCCTGCTTGAAATATCTCTGACTATTGGGTGTGAAACAAAAGAATACCCCCCCTCCCCCCCCAGTCCTGCTTCCTTTATTTGTGTGCCCAACCAGCCCTTGACAGCCAGGTTTACTGTTGTCTGCTGTCCTCACACCATTTGGGTGGCAGTCTACAGTGTCACCCAACAGTTACTCGATATCCTGAACCTTCTGCTTCAGTCCAACAGCAACCCTGGCATGGGAAAAGAGGCCCAGAGTTTTGCCCCAAGAACTTTTCATATTTGTCCATAAAGAGGAGTAAAATGCTAGGACTTTGAGCTTAGAACTAGGTAGACCTGGCATCTAGTAGTTTAGGCTCTGTGTGCAGAATGGAGGGGAGAAGAGGAAGCCAAAGCTCTGCCAAAGCTCTGAATCACACATGAAATGCTAAACCATGGGATGGAGAGAGGACTATAGCCTAAAGCAGTGGCTGGCTACTTTATAGTGCCATGGGCCATCTGTGGAAGAGCATCTTTCACTCTATGCTGCAGACCCAGCTTTCTCCTCAGGTGTCACAGACAAACTTGATTGGACCATGTATTATTGCAAAACTAGGTCTGCATTGGTTACAGATGCCAAAGAAGTAGGTCTGTTGGAACCTCATAGTTAAACCAGACAAGATTATAAAAGTCATATAGCTGAGTGGCCTGAATCAGATCACTGAAGCAGCCCCGGAACAGCACAGTCCTTTAGGAAGGATTTATTTTCCTTTGAGGTCACACAGTGAGATAAGCACTGCCAGGAGGTATTTGAGTTGTCTTATGAATGTCACACATGTTGTTACCTTGATGAGGACAGAAGAAAAAAGAATGAAAATTGAAAAGAAACTTCAAACTTCAACATACGTCAACAGGATTATAGTGTTTTGCAAAAAGTTTGATTTTTTTCCCTTGATTTTAATATATGTAAGGTATTTTGAAGAGTGTGCATATCTGTACATGTATATGTACTTATATACATATATAAGTATTTAAGTACCACCATCATCATAATCATCAGAATATAACATGTTAATTTTGGCTGTAGTACCTTTAGGGATAGGCATGATCTTTTTTCTTAATAACAGGACAGGTCCCCTGTAAGTGAGCTTACACCTAAGAACTTCCCTAACTGACATATAGTTGTAATCAATCATTTATAGTCATAAAGCCATAAGAAATGCTAAATGCAGCAAACAAACTACACTGAAAAAGAGACTGTTGCTTAAGTCTGCTGACATTTTTGAAAATCAGTGATTTCTGCCTTCTTAATATTCTCAGCCTCTCCATGAGTTGAATCCTTTTATTCTGTATACTTGGGTTCTTACTTCTAGATCTCTATTATACAATTAGTTTCCAAACTTCTCTCTGTATAACACCTACATCACAGGGTTGCATGCAAACTCTAAAACAAGAAGTGTATATGCAAACTGTTAAATAAAAAGAAATCAAAACCACTCATTCTGGGTTAATGAAATAACAGGAAATACTGTATCACAACTGTATCTATAGACTGCATCTAACTTTATGATTGCCTTTGGTATGAAAGTAAAACTGCTCTGCATTAATAAGATCCCTTTGGATTCAGTTTCTTAGAGCTTTGGTAACAACCCAGTTTGAAAGAATTTAGATCAGGAGAGAGTACCAGTCACTAGAGAGGGCAACCAATATAAGAACAGATATCTTTTATTAAATTATTTGTCCACAGTGCTTATATGCAGATGTCTTCTTCAGTTTTTAGTATCCTTTCCCCCTTCTTCTTTGCAGCATGGATTGCATTCTCATGCTACAGAGATGAAAATCATTTCAAAGTTAGCTTCCTTCCTCATACAAACACAGAGCAAAATAAGAAGTATAAAGGTGCAGACATCAACCCATCCAATACAGATCACAAATCCTAAACAGGAACAAGCTACACACCTGGAAACTCCTGAGGTATACTTTGGAGTTCCTCAACTATATGCTGCATGTAGTAGCGCTTTCACCGTACCTCTCCTGAATGAGTCAAGGTATCTAAATAAGCTGCTGATGGAAAAAAAAAAAAAAAACAAAAACATGGGAACCTGGATCTAGTTAAAAAGAAGCAAAAATTGGTTTTACTTTATGCTACTCTGGAGGTGGGATGCCATTTGATTCAACTAGGTGACTCGCAACCATCAGAGAATAAGTTAGAGCTTGACTTAGAGATAAATTGAAGACTTTCTCTGACTTTGATCAATGCCAGTGCCTCCAGAGGATTTATGCTGCATCTGGTGTTCACTACTTTCCTAACCACTTAGGTAGTGCGCCAGGAAATGTAGGTGCATGGATACTCATAGGACAGATGATGCCAGGAAAAGGTTCTCGTGAGATCCTCACACGCTGAATGATCCTCCTGTGGCAAGTTATTCTGGTTTTAGGGTGAGATTGTGAAATGAATGTGACAAAATCAATAGGCCACAAAAAAGAAAGAGTCTCATAATACATTTGGATCAAACCCAATAAATCACCAGTCTCAGTCTTTAAAATAATATGTTTAACTTGTGTCTCCTCTCATAACTAACAGGAATATAGAAACTAGCATTCTATTGAGACCTTAGGAAACATCTCCAACAGAATTGCTTGGTGTTCCCATACCGAATTGTATGAAGGGAGATGGATTACCAGCTTTTGAGCTGAGGATCTTGGCAAAGAGGGAATTCAAGATCTAGAGTGCTAAATAAGAATATAATATGGAGCATATTCCTGATAGCTGTGAGTGGGGTGACATCTACTAGGGCATTTAAGTGATTAACTCTTGTTGTTGGGAAGATTCATACTTGTATAGATCAGGGCTTTATTAGTTATACTGCAAATCTGGGCCCAAATAGCATAATATACAAAGCCTGGGAAAATGAAATGATTGTCCAGTTTATAGCTATGAAGTGGAGACAGAGGAAAACATAAGAATGGTCATAGTGAATAAAACCAAAGGTTCGTTCATTCCACTACCTTGTTTCTCACAATGACCAGTAAGATTAATTTAAGGCTGAGACACTAAAAAAAAATATCTAAGCACAAGAAGATTCAATTCATAAGTCCTAGACAATCAGCATGGTGTTGGTGAACATGACACAGGGTCTATTGGACACCCATGACCTTCTAAAGGATCAACTAGATGGCAGCCAACACTCACAGGACATCTAAGATGGCACTAACCCATGTTTAAATGACTGAGTTACACCCTCCAGTGTTAAAGAATTTATTTAGCTCATCCAGTACAAGTGTTTTGATGTGGGAGCTGGATTCTCTGCATTTCAGTGATTGTATTGACTGCATTTGTGCTGAATATAATGGGAGTGTATACATGTACATCAGCATTTACATTTTAGTGTCTTACTTTGCAAGCTCAGTCCCATTCTGAAAAATGTTTAGAAGGGAGGTCAAAACCAGAAGAGCTTATATCCACAGATATTCTTGACACTATACCACTTTAATAAGGACTCTCAGGTTTTAGCAATCTACAGACTAGGCTTTTTCTGAGACAGAAGTTGAATCCAAACACTCATGCATAATAGACCCTGAAGGAACTTCTTTCTTTGTATTTTGATATATGTTCCCCCCCCTTTTTTTTTCCCCTTCTTATCATTCTGTGGTAAATATTTCTACATTTTTAGTGTTAATTTATTTAAAACTTGCTGCTTATTAATGTTTTTGGACACTCATCTGTGTAAATGAGTAGATATTTCCCTATTCACTTTCTTTCATGTTATTCATAGTTTTATGAACTTCTCCTTCAAGTTTCTATTTTCAGATGGAAGCATCCTAGTCTATTTAACTTCTTACCTTGTAAAGCAACTATATATCTCCAGCCATTTTTAGTTATCTGTCTCTTATTTGGATCACCTAGGTAAACAAATGATTTGGCTACAGTATGACATGTAAATCATGCATATGTCATTGTTTGGACTCCTGAAAACAGCTTCTGAGAAGCTAAGAAGTAAAAGACTCTATGACTTCATTTGGGGGTTAGATGCCTACAAGTCAGTCACTGCAGATGAATGAATGCCTTGCTGTTCCTGGCCCTACACAAGTAATTTAAGTCATGCAGAAAATGGAGCATGAATCCTTAAGTTCATGTTGCCTTCTTGGCAATTGCTATCTTTCTGCTTATAATATCTGAAAACAAGAAAAAATTAACCAAAACAAAACAACCCTGCCTGGACTATAAATGGCTTCTGAAGAGGTCATTAAAATGGATAAAAAAAGTGTTAAGGAAAATGTCCCACTTGCTCCATGTTCCAGGAGAGCTGATTAGCGAGCCAGAGAACCTCAGAGCACATGTGCCTGTGGCACAAAAGCAGGAAGAAATAATCAATTGGCTGTTTTATCAGCACAGTATTCAATTAAATTTCAATTAAAAAGGGAAAATAATGCAGCAAGTCATTATCTAGGCTGTGGCCAGGTCCTTACATGAAATGTCAAGATAGCCTTGTCAATTTACAAACAGTTTAGATAAGGATTAAGTTCTCCAGACTGCACACTATTTGGGAAGCCACTGTAGGCATTCCTAATAGACTCTGTGCCCTTGCCTTGGAAACACTTCCAGTGCCTTATTTACCGAAGTTAATGCCTCTCTTTTGAAAGATAATTCAGTTTTTGAATAGAAATTAGAAGAAAATAGCACACCCAAGACATTATCAGGAATATGTGATTGCAAAACAGGAATAATTCTGTGCTTATCATGCCAGAAATCTGATTATTTCTCCATGGAAATTGTTTTGAAGATGACAGCTTGATAGCAAGTGCTACCAGTCCAACACCCACAGTTTATTTACCGCTCCAGCAACCAAGCTCTGAAGAAGCAATTTCTCTCTGTTTCTTGGTTTACCTGCCTTTGGCGCATACAGTAGAAGAAAAGCCAAGCAATCGAATGAGTGATGTTCTTCTGTTTGATTTAGGATTAGAATTAAGCAGTTTCTGAATCCCAGGATCAGACAACTGAACTGTACCTCTCATTGTAAAGTGCTGTTCTATGCAATAAACATTTTGCCTTACTCTGTCTTCCTTGCTGACAATAGTACTCGACCAGAGTAGAAGTTAAAAACTGATTTCAATTTATAACAAACAACACAGAGAAACATGGAGATATTCTACATTATGTTATGTGTGAAAAAAAAAAGAGAAAAAAATATTCCAGTCACTGGAGAGAGAAGAAATATAGAAACAAACAGATTTTTTTTTTTTCTAAGTCCTATAGATGAAGTCTTGTTGGCTATCCATCAGGTAGCACAGCTTCTGGCCTTTGGCAGACTGTGACCTCTCACATCCCTGCATTTGAAGCACTGCAGCTAATGGCATTCCTTGAAGAGCCACAAATGTGAGCTCACATTGTCTGTGTGCTTCTTTCTTAATTGCAATGCAGTTTAAATCTATTTCATTTTACTTTTTCAAACTCATCTTGTAAAAAGAAAGGTGTTGGGAAAGAAACCTGAGTCAAGGATGTTTTTTGCATGAATAGCAACATGCTGTTATTCTTGTATTTAGAACTATGCCCATATACATTGCTCTGAGTTACAAGTGTTTTTCTTGACTATCATGCTTTCTGAATTGTTTTCCTGTTGAGAACTGGAAGGATGCTGCAGTTACTTGGATTTTTGTGTTAACTTTTCTTTCTGCATATCCTTTTGTACCTAGACCAGGTAAAACTTTCTTTTTCTTGTTCCTACTTATTATGCCTGTCACTATCTTTTTACTTGCAAAGGGGCATGTCTCTCCCCAGCTGTGTTTTCTTTTCTTTCATCACTGCCCTTGTGTGATTCTAATCCATTGATGCCTTTGGCATATTGTCCTGTGTCATCAAACTAGGACATATTAGAAGGTGTTAAATATACAGAATTTAAACACAAGATTACTGCGTATTTTGATACATGTCATTCCTCTGTTCCAAGCAGATGATGATTATTATTAGCTTGTATTTTTTATTCACTACACAAATCTATTATATAGCTATAGGTAAAACCTGCATGCTACCTACTGATTTTAGCCATGCCTCACTGACAAGTTTGACTTTTTCTCTCTATTTTCTGAAGGAATTGAGGAGCACTGTGTCTCACTGAAGGCGTGGAAGTAAATCTAGACAGACTCACAGGGCTTCAGGGACAATTACTTCTGTGATTTTGGGTAGCACCATTATTTTAAAACAAGTAGAGAAGACAGAGCAGTGTCATTGCATCACATCTGAAAGACAAGAGACCAGCAAAATGATGGAGCAGGATTCCCACTTAATAAAGTCAGATTTTTCCCTACAGAGCACAAACATCATTAGTGGCAGGGCAGGAAGACTCCTTGCAGGGCTGCCTTTCCACTGTACAACAGCTGGGGATATATTGGGTTTAAATGATTGTTTTATTCTAACCTTTGTCATACTGAAAAATGTACATTGGGGTTGACTAATACCATCTCACTGAAAAATCAAGCTAAAAGAATAGAATGGAAAAACAATCAAATCTACCAGTAGAATGGAAAAACAATCAAATCTACCAGTTCAAATATATACATTGTAATAAAATTTTGGGCAAAATAAAGAAAAGTTACACTATTTTTCTAACTCAGAATGACATTTTATTTCAGTATTTATTTTGTAGAATAGCTTGAAATAGCTGAAGAATAGTTTAAAGATTAACTTTTTTCTTCAATCAGTTTCATTGCATTTGCGAGCAAAGAACAAGCCCAGAGATTTACACAGCTTACATAAATGTTCCACCTGGTCCTGGGAAATGCCAGTGGATAGCTAGTTCTAAGAGAGATCACAGCTATCTGTAACATTTCTACTTTCCTCCCTGGAAAGCATCTATTCAAAACAGTGAGATTTCCCCATTTAGAATAGCTATATAGGATTGGATCACCTCTCCATTGAGCTCAGGAGCCTGTCTTTGGCCATGGCTGTTAGTGGATGCCTAAAAAAGACTAAAAGAACAGAACAAATGTAGTACTGCTTCACCAGAACATGTTCCCAAGCTTCAGGCATCTGCATATCTGGGATTGTGTGACTCAGACGAGCTGTCACAAGCAGAGAAAAAAAACTTTCTTGCATTGGGTCCATTAGCTTCTTAAGCCTATGTGACTTTTTCATATCAGCAGAATTCTGTAACAAGAAATTCCACAGGATGACCAAAATGCCATGTTTTCAGCCAACCAATTTCTTTCTCATCTTAGTTTATCAGGGAAAAAGAAATGGTAATTTTTTTCCTACTTATATTCTTTCATTCTTTCATTGACACAATAGACTGAGTCTCAGAAACAATACACAAAACCAGCAGCTCTGTCCTCATCATTGTGGACAGGTCATTTGATAAACTTATAATTTTTGAATCATATGAGCCATGGATTAAATAGCACTAGATATGAGTCTGAACATGTTTGCAGAGCTTAACTAGGAGTAGAGAATATGAACTGGTGACACGAAAGGGAAGAAAGAGAAGCAGGCAGAGGAAGCAAAAAAATCCAGGGAATACATTCTGCAATTGTCTTGTTCCACAGAGGAGAGGTAGTATAAAAATGCAGCCCTGAACTCCTCTGAACTTTACTTTGCTATATTGTCAAATGCATGTGGTGTTGAACACAGCATGTTACTATTATCCCTTCTGTTACTATTCCCACCAACACTTGGCATAAAAATTATAGCCTTCTTCCAAAGATCGTGATGGTCTTTTTTAATGCCGATTGCTCCGGACATTGCCCCTGCAGGGCGGGTATGACAACACCTAATTTATAATCAGGCAGTTAATTATGACATGCTCAACTTTGCTCAGCAAGACAACGTGGGAGCTCAGAGCAGATCTCATAAACCTTGTTCACAATCTAGATACACAGCTTCTTGCAGCTATTACAGTGAAGAAGCAGTTGCAATAAGGAAAGTTAGGAGTGGAGGTGTGAACACCATCTTTTATCTTTCCCTTAGACAGCAATAAAAGAACTTCAGGCTATTTCAATACTTCTGGCAACCATACTTTGCCAGAGCCCCACTGAGCTCATTGCTTTGGGTCTGGCCCCACCCTTTGAAAGCTTTTTTTCTTGAGAGATATACGTAAGCCTTTTCTCACACTTTCCAAGGTCTTTTCTGTGCTTCTACAGAAAGCTAAATCATGTGCAAGAGGGAGAGGGCACAAAAAAATGGGTGTTCCCTGAGGCCATAATAAGCCAATGACCAGAATTGCTTTGGTGCTCTCTGTCCCTGTGGTCACTAGGGAGAGTATGTAATAAGATGTGACTGTTGAAGACCTAGGGCAAACATCTGACACTAAAAACCAGAGTGCAGAGACCAGCTGGAATGATAGTCAGAAAACTGCTATTTAACCTTTTTCCTTTATTCCTCTTTCCTTTTTCATTTTTTTCCCCACATAAAAATAAGGGGCTTATTTTTTTAATCTTTTTAGTGGGACAGAGTATACTGTTTTTAATTGACTTAAGTACCACAGACACAGAATGGACCCAGCCTCTGGCATTAAAGCATATTTTCAGGAATATATGTTGGAGATTGAGAGGTAATCTGAAGGAAGCAAGTGAGAGAATAAAAGTTCAGATAATGGCAGTACTATGGCAAGAAACTTCATTCCTTCATTTGCGTGGGAGTTTTACTTTTTAAGTACTGAGAGATTCCACAGAAAGATCAAATGAAGTGTGTCTTAATAGGTGCTAAGTCCTGAGTTTTCGAATGTTAGGTGATCATTTAATTATTTGAATATAAGCTTAGAGATACAGCTTAGTATGATGCAAACATACTGGAGGATCTTGTGTTTTGTTGTTCTTTGCATGGATCCCGACTTACAATCATCATGTGAAATTAATACTTATTTATATATACATACATTACTTACGCTTTCAGTATGTCTCACATATTCTCCTTTCTGCTCTCTCCATGGGTGACGTAGAAGAACAATAGCTCACTATGGTTTCCATGTGTTACCTGTTGTACAGTACTAGAGAGCTGAAAATACACTTCCACACTTTATGATTCTATGATTGTATGAAAGGGAGGAAAGGAGGCTAGGAATAATTGCAATTGTGTATATAATTTGCCACATGTGCACTTTTGTTTGAAATAGTGGAAAAGCTTAACCCCAAAGTTTTTCTTCATACTGGAGTTGTCTATGTGACTGTGACCATCCTGATCTTAACCATTTTTAAAGTGATGTGTGTGCTCTGCTTCATGTCTTACTTCCAAAGGCTGAGGAGAGATCTTCAGGCACAAATCTAAACCATTCCTGTATTTTCTTTCCTTGCAAACACATTTAATTTGACATAACTCTGGTTATATGTCTTTATGACTGGAGGGAAAGCTTTCTTCCTAAACACAGAAATGCAGGGTAGGATTTAGGAAGGACTAGGCAACCATGTCTAGCTCTCAACCATCACAGGAACCTGTGTAATAGTAGTATGTGAACCGCTTGAAAGTGAAGGGCTCAGCTTGGGCAAAGAGGACTGGGGAGTGTTTCTTAAAATCCAAAGACTCAGCAGGAACATTCCCCACACCATTTCTCATTCCTCTCCATCATTTTCTTCTTTGCCACACAGATTGACCATTATCTACCTGTCTCCTCAGGCGCTCTCACAAGCCAAATGCCATGAGGACAAAAGTCTTCAAACATCAAAGCCTACAATTTGCCTGAGGAAGACAGCATGAGCAAAAAAGGTCAAACATGCAACTAATGTCTTGGTCCTGATATCCCTTTGGCTTTGGTGAGCTTCCGGCCAATTATAATATATCGCTAAGCACAAAGGTGTTTAGGACCCAGTCCTCAGAGTCTGAATGATTAGGGCATAGACATTCCTTTTCTACTGCTTTCAAAGGTTAGCAATGCAGTTCAGGCCAGATATGAGAAATCATTCTGCAGAAATACGTCCCACCTGGATAAATCATTCTCTTCCCCTGTGTGACTTTAAAAAAAAAAGGGTTTGCAATGAAGCAGTCTCTCAGCATTTTACCCATCTGTGCTATGGAAATTTCTTCTGCCCAGCTATCCATCATGTCAGAGCCAAGCTGCCTGTGAGGTGAGCACTGGGGACAGTCACCTCACCTGCCTGCTCCAGTGACTGCAAAGCACAACAGAAACCCAGCCTCAGCAATCCAAGTGACAGATACACTCTCTTTCTTGATAGTTCTTAGAGTTTTCCCTTCACTTTTTTTCCTATTATTTATTCCTCATGGGTCAGTGGAAAAAATGAAAGCAAGCAAACACACAAAATCTTACTTACCTTTAGGTGAATATCTGTAGCATCAATCTTTGAAGTAAAGAAACACTCAATCCCATCATCTCTGTCTTTCTTCTGTTCTATTACAACGTGCATTCTTGTTTCAGACCTAAAGAGAACCTGATTTGCTCTTTCCTACAAGCTTTGCCTCACCAGGATATTTCACATCAACTTTAACTGTCAGAAAACAAAAAGGAACAGGTACAAGATGATGGCTCAATACAGCATCTGTTGAAGCCTATAGCCACCTATCCTTTAGCTCAAGGCCTAAATCCTTATTCCTAAAAGCAGCTTCCACACCTAATCCTTGGAGGAATAAAAAGAAAGGGGATAAGTCAAGTACAATAAGACTCTGGCATTTTTGTATTGGAAGGTCACATCAGCCTGACAGCAAAAACTGTGCTTGACCTATGCAGTGGCTTTCCAAAAAAATCATTGCAGCAGAGATAAAGCAAGTAGGATGAGTTCCGTCATGCTGGCAGGTTAAACCGAGGCTGGGCAAAGGTGGAAAACACATAAGGATTCAGGGAAACTAACAATGGTGGAGGGGTGACATAACAGTCCCCTTTCTCCTGACATGGACACAATAGCTGTAAAGTTTTTTGGCTGCAATGAGTGAGGACCTCTTAATTTGGTTTTAGGTCCTTATCCTATGTGTTTCAGGTAATGCTACAATGGCCATTACCTACACAAACCTGGAAATTCAGCCTGTAGCTGCAGATGGCTTCACAGCAGTGCTTGCTGCAGGGTGTCCTCAATGCAAAAACCATTAAAGGAAAGTGTTTCATATTATGACAAATGTTATATGCAGTATTAAACCTCTTTTACAACTCTTGCTAGGACAGAAGATAGGCTGGCAGAGTTCCTTGCCCTTCTAACTTTCAGCTCTGTTCAAGGTGCAAGGTCAACTCCCTTTGTGTCTGCTGTGCCTCTGAGTTTGACAGAAATTTTGCATGAATGCAGATGTCTATGATAGGGAGTTTGTTGGCAGGATCAGGACCTTTTGTGTAATTCTGAAATAGCACAGCTGGAATGAATGGCTTGACACATATTCTGTGTCTACGGGCAGGTCATTGATGGGTTTTGGTTTAACGCAGAAAACAAAAATTCCGAAGACATTTTCCACATCCTTGTCATTATATACTGCAATATCATTTTTGCTCAACATCCAGTAGATATCCTTGTATTTTTCCTTCAACTCCAGGATTCTAGAGTCATGTTAATATACAAGAATCTCTGTCTTTACTCCATAACTACATCTATAAATAGCTAGATAGCTAGAGGATTTCTAGATTTCAAAGCTTCTAGGAAAAATTAAAACCATGAACACTAAAACTTGAAAAACACAGAAAATAAAAGAAGCTTCCTATTTTATATAAACTACTTCAATAAATATTATCCTTCCCTGTTTTCACTGTATCTTTTTAGTATTGCAATGTGTAAGGTAAGTTGATAAACTGGAAAAAGCTGGGGTGAGCAGTGCTGGAATTTGCCTGATGTAAGAGTTCTCTGATCTCTCAAAGCTGACACTTAAAGTCATTCCATTCGATAAAAGTAAGATGTATTCTCAAAGACTGTCATTTAAGTCCCTATCCCAATTATTTTAGATTTTCAGCTTGGTCAGGATGAACTGCCTTCTGCAAATGTGTGGTGTTGTCCTTTGACTACAGCCAGTGTTTAAACAAGATGCTTACAACTAGGCACTAATATTTGTGGAGATGGATGATTGCCATCCACAAAGTATGAGTACACTGTAATTAAAAATAATAAGCTAGCTTCAAATCAATGGTTTCTATGAGCAACATTTTAGCTGATTACATCTACTGGAGAAGTGGTATAAATTAGCCCTGCTCTGCTATACACACTCCTGCTCCTGGCATTCCAGCCGGCCTCGATCCCTCTGTAGGGCACTTAGAAGTGCCCAGGAAACATTTCCAGATCACTTCACCCTTGTGACTAGCACTTTTTCAGATGGTGAGCACATCGCTTCTACTCCCAGATCCACAGGGAAGAGTGGGCTAGAGGTACCTGCCCCAGCACATCTGCACAGTGCCTGGGGCTGTGTGTAAGCTGGAAACCTATAAGTCAATCCTTCACCCTTGTTCCCCAGAGAACATGAATGCCTGCAATAGTTCTGCAGATGCTAAAAGTGGAAGAAATGATTTTAAATCAAGTATTTCAGGAGGAACTAAAAGGTAAAAAAATTTGGATTTTTCATGGAACATAAAGTTCATGACTATTTTATACTGGCGTATCTATTGCCCTTTAGTATATGATGTTTCCCTTCAGGACAGGAAAAAAAGGAAGAGACAGTTGACCTCTTCTGTGACATCTAACCAAAGTAAAGTGCAGCTTGTTCAGATGAGTATTTAATGGGGATGTGAAGTCTTAGATACAGGGATCAACTTCTTGTCTTGCATTTGTGCTGTGTGTAAAACACTGGATTCTAGTCCATGGCTGGTTCCAGGTAGCATTACGGTAACAATATATAGTCAGTATGTCTTTCTACATAAAATAATTTAACATCTCTCATGGAAATGTGACACTGCCTGAACAGTCATGTTTGTTGCCATCTCTTGTGCCGGATACATGAAATCAGGGAAGTAATTTCTCTCTCCCTAGCTTTGCTTTTTATACCATTTTCTTCTGCTAGAATGTGACTCTAGCCCTCTATTAGAAAAAATAGAATGTAAATCTGATCCAGCAAATCTAAGAAGTTGGAAGAAACATCCCATAATATGAGCTCATTAAATGTGGTTTCTGACAGTATCTCTAAGGACTTTTCTAACACAATTAAATCCAGACCCCTAGACAAATGCCAGAAGCCTCGTTTCGGTTTGTCCATTCTCAGAAGTGACTCATCCCCCCAGCCTAGCCCAGTAGTGTGGGCTAAAATGCAGCTTCCTTCATTATTCAACTGACATTAATTGAGAACTTTATTCTTTGCTAACAAAGGAGGTGATAAATGTCTCTCCCTTTTCCTTTAAAGTCTTCACCTCTTCCAATTGCTTCAGTGTGTTTGAGTAGATACAATAAGCAGATTGCAGAAATTAATTAATTATGTGTGTTACCTTCTCATGTTTCCCTTTGATTGAACCTGTTTTGTTCCTTGGCCCTGCCTTTTGTAAAATTGAAGTTGTCTCCCAGGGTGTATGGCTTTGAATGTGACTGCAGACTGTATTTAGCCGCTGTAGCGCATCAAGCATGTGGAACATTTTAACAAGGAGTTTTTAATGAATCCCTGAGAAGAAAATACCCTCAAAACCAATACTCCAGTACATAAATACTTACTTACACTGAACCAACAAAACTACAACAAATGGCAAAGATTTTCTTCGCCTCTTGATGTTTCAAACAATCTTTAACCAAAAGCAAGATCACCAAGAAGCACATTTGATTAAAGGTTTCTTTCTACAAGGTTTCGAGCAAATTATTTCAGGTTGTTTGATGGTTTGCTAGAAAGATGTGTTAAATTGCTGGTAATTTGAGCACCAGCAAGCCGTTTGCATACTCCTTGCATCTTTTCAATAAATGCCATCACCTATTCTGTATTGCCCTTGGCTTCTCACACTTGTGTCAGAAGGAAATGAGAGACTTTTAACACAGACAACGAGTTCAGTACAAAGTACAGAGGTGCAGAATTTCCCTCGGGTCTTAATCCCAGTAAAGGTTCAGGGCACTGTGCAGTTGCAATCAGTCACTTGTCTTTGTGAATTACTTTATTCAAAACCATGGGCAGCTCTGTGACATCTTCTTTTCTTACCATCAAATGAATATCATATAGCAAGAAAACAAAACTGAAAAAGGGGCAACAGGAAAAATAAGGACAGGATTAAGACTCAGATTTTCTTCTTGTAGGCCTTATGGCTGACTTTATTTAGTCAAATCTTTAAGTTGTTAACATTACTTCTCTACAGCCTTGTCTTGGGTGTTTTAAGAATTAGATGAGCTGATGTTTGTCAAGCAGATTCTTGTGAAAAATGTTACAATTTTTTTTATGGAGTATTGAAGGCTGCAAATGAAGTCCTGCTATGAAACCGATGTTTCTTCCCCCCCAAACCCCACGGCGCAGCGGTAGCTCCAGAAAGAATTGCCCAACCACCCCTACCCTGGGTGATGCACCAGCTCCCTCTCGTGGTACTTGCTCACAGGGAGTGATTGAAGAAGCGTCTGCTGCAGCTTTAGATAAGAGACTGCAAGCTTCCAAGGCAAAAGAATGACGAGTGATGGTTTCAGATGTAGTGGTCAAAGTCCTTTTCGGCTGGTAATGATCTATCTGGAAAACAGTAAGTTACATCTGCATTTCAGACAGAGATTTTCCATTACTATTAAAGTAAAACGGAAATCCCTGAGCTAGGAACAGCTGTAATCAGCAGAGCCTGACGAAACTCAACATTTTTGGAAGGTTCATTCAATACTTTATTAGAGCCATATAAAAATCATGTCAGGAAGAAAAGGGCTAAGATGTATTGATTTAGAATAATTTTTAAGTCACTGAATCCATAGAATAATATTATTATAATAATAAATAATAAAAGGATAAGAAATAAAATAATATTAATGGACACTTTAAATACCAAAGAAAGGATAAAAGTTCACTGCCTTATATTGCCCTAGGGATCTTCTGCTCTAGGCTGCTTCCTTCAAGTGAGAAGTCTCAGATCCAGTAAGTACAGAATAATTTCAAATTTAAATGCCACCATGTTGACCTGTATGAGTTTCTGTGTGTGTACACACATGCTACTGAACTTTGAGACAGTTTATAGACAACACATATCCTCTGAAGATGCTTGAAAACAATCATTCTCTATCAGGCTAAAGCTCCAATCTGTCCTTCTATCCTGTCTCTGTCAATAAATCGTAGATAATGCCCATATAAGAGCAAGGTAAGAAAAGCATAAAATGATTCTATCTTTTCTGTTTAGAAAACTCTAGAACCAGAAATAGTCTCTTTTATGGTCTTATCTGCAATATATTTTGCTTCTGACTAAGCAATTCTGCAACCATCTGGGATTTCTCCATGCTACCAGACTTTGTGGCAGCAGAGAGAAAACCTGAAAAACAAAACCAAAATACTCGGTCTCCCCTCTTTGCCAGAAGAAAAGGCTAATTATGAGCAGACTGCAGAGACATTGTAATAGTTGTCCCATTTAGTGTCCCATTTAGTATTTAAACATTCATACAGCATGGATATTATGGAAGCTCACTAGGGTGAGCTAGAATAAACTGTGGTCTCCTTTTGGAAGACGTGCACAAAAATTATTCAGAAAAAAGTATTTAAACACAGTTCTTCTGCATTCTGGTTTAGTTTTCTTCTGACAGTGTAGTAAACTTTAGCCTTCCCATTTTGGTGTACTTAATATTTATCTCTTTCTGGCTTAAACCACTCAGTAAATTCAGTTTCAAATTTGAAGACAGTTTTGAGTTAGTCAGAACTGCTGTTTTAGGAAGAAAATTGTTTGAATACCCTTGGCAACCACTCCAGCAGAATCTAAGGTTCAGGTGGTGTCATGGTCGTCAGCCTTTGAACTTTCCCCAAAGATCTTTAACACTGACAGAGTTTCTGCAGCCAGAGTCATGACAGATTTAGTATATAGTCCAGCATCTATTAACTTCATGGAAAAACTGCCTTTCATTCAGAAAGCACTGACTCAGGAACTTAATTTGCTCTGTTAGTAACTAACATCAGTGTAGATTATATGGTTTTGAACCTGTAACTGCAGAAGACACTGGTTAATATCCATCTATGCAAAGTATGACAGTGAAATGAAAAGAGTAATCTGAAAAGGGCATTTATGGAATATTTTTTTGCAGTTTCACCTTCATTGCCAAAGGTCTGCAATTACATGAATTAAGGTAACTTAAAGCTCCTTGTCAGGTTGCAGGCACAGGATGGCTGCATCTGTCCATCAGTTTGCCTCTCTTGCTGACTGTAGCCAGATACAGCTGAAGTGAGGAAGAATGGACGCTTAACAAATTTCATTGCTTATTTCATTTACATAGCCTTGACCTTGACTGTTTCCATAACGTAGCTTCAGTTACTACCAAAGGTACAAATACCTTGATTTGTTTCTACAGCAGTCTCCTGTTCATTGCTGCAGCTACAGTATGTTCCCTATTGCTTCCACCTCAATGTTATTTCCATGAAAAGCTTTTTCAAATGGAATCAAAGACATTCTTTTTGGATGACGCCTGTTGAGTCAAGATGACATTAAACACATCCTTACTCTGTAATATAGAACAGAATATTGATGGCCTCTGTACTCAGCAACACAGCTACTTGCACAGCTGCAAGTGGTATAAAGACTAACCTTGATGTGCTTGTAACACAGAGGGTTTGGTACTAAACAGGGGATCAAGTTAGCAACCTGTGTCTTCTTTTATGGGAATAGATGTAAATGGAAAAAAGAACGGGAATTAATCTGGTCCTGTGGAAATATCTGCAATTGTTTATTGCCTTTATAGTCCACAGAGGGAAAAAGTCAATGATTTAGCGTGATTTATGCAACCTGTTCTAGTTAATTCTTTTAGTGTAAGATTGTTGTGGTTTAAGCCCCCCACCCACACAGTTTTCTCACTCACTTACTCCCCTGTATTTCTTCCCCCAGTCCTGGGGGAGAATTAAAAGAATTCAACTCGAACAGGTTGAGATAAGAGCAGTTTAGTAACTAAGGTATAACACAAATCACTACTGCTATCACCAGTAATAATACAAGAGAAATACAAGGAAAGAGAATACAACTGTTTACCAAGCCCGACCCAGCCAGTGCACTCCCCAGCAGCGAACCCCCCAGTACCAAAAACCTGACCATGCCGTGCACCCCCAGTCCACCGCCACCGCACCCTTCCGGGTCTCTGCTCTCCGTCTTCCCATCCTGGACATGATGTGATGTGATACGGAATAACCTCTTTGGTCAGTATGGGTCAGGTGTCCTGCCTCTGCTTCCTCCCAGCTCCCCCTCCTCCCTGGCATAGCATGAGACTCACAAAGTCCTTGGTCAGACCAAAACATTACCCAGCAGTAACTGAAAACACTGGGGTTATCAGTGCTGTTCCAAGGCCCGAAATCAAAAACACAGCATTGCACCAGCTACCAAGAAGGAGAAAAATGACTGCTGCTGCTGAACCCATGACAAAGATGAAGTAAATATTTCTCTCAAGAGTTTGCAATCAGGGTACAGAGTGACTATCTCAGGTACAGATGTATAAGCATGCAGTTTATACCTCTTAATTTGTCAAATATATTTAGTCAAATTAACCCTGGTGTTGGTGTTTTCCAAGGAACATTCATAGTGCACATGCAGGGTTTAGGTTTGTAACTGAGCACTCTCCATGGCTCTTTCAGTGTTATTCTCTGTCTCCACTGAACCCCTATGCACAATCCTAGGCTCCTAATAAAGTAGTGCAGTGTCCTGCACTGTAAATCAATTTTTTTTTTCCAGTTCCAAGTTTAATTCCGATATCTAAGTCATTGTAGGATATTATCCAGAAGAACATCAATCACTTCCCAAAGACCAGCTCTTACCAAGAAGGCTCTTACCAACATTCATTCAATTTTTATTTCTTTTGTATGCTATTTGTCATATCTTTCCATTGGGTGCAGCAACTGTTCATGTACCACAGCACAGCTCTGGTGCCTTAGATGTCGAAAAGTGCAGCACAGCAAGACCAGCTTCCAAGTGAATTAAAGCTAATAACAATAAACTTACTTCTGGAGCGTGATTTTTCTTGTGAACATTAAAGATGATTCTGACATTTTCAAAACATCATGTTTTAACAAAGCTATTTTTACCAGTGGAACAAAATCAAAGTCACAATATGACGTTAGGTGTCCTAGAGCAGACAGGGTAGGTAGCGAAGGAAGAATACTGCAGAATTTACTGTGGGTAGTAAAGCCAATGGAAAAAAGTAGGGTTTTTTTTTTTTCTGTAGAAAGGTCTACTACTTTGACTGATTTTATCTTAAAACTTTTTCTTTTCAGAGAATAAATTTTTGGTGGTTTTTTTGTTTTTTTTTTTTTTGTTATATCCCAGGTCCCAACAATGTCATAAAAGAGAGGAAAAGCAGTTTATCAGGGAAAATATTTTGAAATACGGGAACTGAAGTCAAAGTGTGAAGTGTGAAAACTCCACAATTATAATTTTCACGAAGTATGAAAGAGCTCGGGTAGAGGAAAAGATTCAATATTGACTTGAAATAAATTCTTCATTTTATATTTCCCATTCAAACATTTCAGTGAGAAATATTCAAATTATATTGTTCGGTCAGCCTACATTCGGTCAGCCTAAAGAAACATTTTTTCATTGTTCTAACAATTTCTAAAAGTTTCATATGAGTTCTAATGTGTGCTCGGTAATGTAGGAATTATTATCATTATCATACGTCCTTATCATGATGGAATAAGATCTGGAATCTGCCACTGACCCAGCTTGTAGATCTATTTGTAAGAAAAGCACATGCCGTAGGTGAGCCTGAAAAAAAAAGACATACTCAATCTACTCTTCATTACATTTTTGTGAATTGGTTGACTATTATAATCTTTACTGCACAGACATTCAGAGAAGGTTGAAGGGTTAGGTGGTGTATCTCAATTGCAAAAACTTTAGAGAAACAAGAGGCAATTACATGATTTCCTTTCTTTGCTAATGCTTGCAGTTGAAAGAATGAGTGGTAAGGCTGAATACAGGAAAAAGGAAAACCAACCCTGACTTTTACACAAAACTGGAATTTTCCCTTTCCAAGGACAAGGCCGAAATTTGCATCATATGGACATGGACCATTCAGTGCTTCCCACAGGGCTCCATATCTGCCATTGTATGCAGAAATGGAGGCCCAGAAGGTCATGGGCAGCATCTTCGTCTTTCAGAAAGCATCAACAGAAGGCTAAGATTATTTCCTTATTTTCTGTCTGCCTTTTCCACCATAATGAAGGGCAGCATAAAGTCTCTTCTTCCGAAGCCCTCCTACCTCCTTTGAAAGTCCAAAAGGTGTATACTGCCACTGATTCTATCATGACTATTGCTTCAGTGGCATTCATCTGTCAGTTAACTAGAGATTGCTGTTTTGTAACCACACACTTTAATACCTTCAATGCAAATGCTTTGCACAAATTAAAAAAATATATATTTTTTGTTGGCTGTTCTTTCTTAATGCATTACAGATGATTTGAGTTTGGAAAGCTGGTCAGCACTTTAAGCACTGCCATGGATAAAACAATTCCTTTTTTTCTGAGTTCACAAAGACATGGTCTTGAGCAGGAATTCTCTCTCTTCAAAATGTTAATTAGACAAAACAATGGATTTTAATAAATAAGTGCATCTGCAAGTTTCTGGCCTCAGGGAAGTGTCACCATGATATTTATTATTTGCATGAATGAGTTTCTCACGTAAACGCTTTTCCTTATAAAAGATACAAAGATTACATTTCAAATTGTAGCAGCTATAAGGGGGAGAAATGGTGAGGGAGAAAACAATGTTTTTTAGATGAGGTCTGAAAATAGATGGAGGGTCAGAGAAATGGAAAAGGACAAAAAAGATGGATGTTGCCTGAAAAGGGTGTGCAGTGGAAGGCAAATGTTGATTGGAATTAGGAAAACCAAGAGGTGTGATGGAGAGGCTGACTCCATAATTGTGCCTTTTACATTTGCATTGTTGTCAGTGGAATTACAGGCAATGTGAGATCAGTTAGTTACAGAAAGACGTTCATAAAGGCATTTAGAAATGCTCTGTATTTATCTTATAATTCCCATATCTTTCCTTTCTCTGAAGGTGAACCCTGTGTTTTCTAACATGGGGTTTTCTGTTTGAAACAGAATATTTGGCACATCTAAAGCCATACCATACAACAGGGAAATAACAGGGTAAAAACCTTTCTGTATGGAATTAGAAACTATTAAACTTAGTTTGTTATTCTGACTTGGTTAGTTTAATTATTCAACTTTATCAAACAAAATTGTATGCTTTCACATTTTAGTAGATGTACCTGATTTTCCTACATTTTACTGTAATGGAAGCAGATGATACCAGGGAACTGTATAAGCAGTGTCATTAAACAAGATCTTGCAGCCCAACGTGACCCCAAACAGAGGTATACATAGCGCTGAAAACTGGAAAACAATTGCACGTTTAATTATTTATTTACAAGTAAACATCCTGATATTGTTTGAAGAAACACTGGTGTGCAAATCAGGATTTCCCAAGGCATCATTAGCAATACATAATACAATTGCACTCTTCTCTGAACAACAGAATTGTACGTATAGCAAACCACAGAGACTAATGGCTTAAACACTGATGACTGTGTGTGATGGCGCAGCTACCTGGAAAAAATCTGTGTAGCCTGTGTAGTTAATGCCAAGTGATGGACAGATCAATCACATGAATGTATGGCCATCTGAATGTGGCCTAATCAAAACTGGATGCTTTTGGTCCTACCTATGACAACAATGGAAAGAGTACTGAACAGTAAGAAGGAACAAACTCTTAAGTGTTCATATATGTACTGTAACATTACAGAAATCCTCACAAATGCTTTGAGTGCATGATGTTCAATAGAGACAGGCATTTTGAATCATAGATTCATAGAATACGAGGTTAGAAGGGACCTCAAGGATCATCTGGTCCAACCTTTCTTGGCAAAAACACTTGCTTGATGGTTAGGGTGTGGAAAAGGAGTACAATCAAAACCTGGAAGAATATTATAATAGAATGATACTGTCCTGGGTTCAGCAGCAGTAGTAATTTTTCTCCTTGGTAGCTGGAGCAGCGCTGATAACACCAGTGTTTTTAGTGGTTAGCATGAGTAATCAAATAGTTATAAAAAGGCACCAAGCTTATGATCTTGGGTCCTGGGCTTTTTTTGGTGGCTAGTAGATAATCCACTATATCAGTGTTTTTTCTTGCTTTCTGTTTTCTGTTCTCATGCCTGAAAAAGATCCTAAATCTGGTTACAGATGAAGTAAAGGATAAGAGGTACTGAATGAAGCCTGGTACTTGGTCATGAAATAAGTAAGCACTAGACCTACTATTAATGTGACCTACTAGGTGAAGGGACAGCCTTGGAAGGGTCTGGTCCCTGACTGAAGCCAGGGACAGACACAGAAGCAAAACCGAATCAATACACTCCAGTTAAGTAAGTGAAGAGAATGAAAGCAGTCAAGGTCAATGTTCCAGCTCAGTCAAGCAGAGAGAGTTTAGAAGGTCGGATATGGGATTTACCTGCAACAATGGAACATTTTAAGGTCTCCAGGAATTGCTTTTCTTGGTTGTTTTTTTTTTGTTTGTTTTTTTTTTTTACCCAGCAAAAATGGTAATATGGAGATATATTTGTGAACACTTTTGATGTTAACTCAGTATTTTTTTGCTAAATATGTTCTAGCTAGAAAAGATACTTCATAGATAAAAGTCTTCTTTCTCTCCCTGTGATGTCTTTTGTATTAGATTTTAATGAGGCAAGTTGTGTTTGTATATCAAAATTATCTATTAAAGAGAATGACTAGATTGAGCTCAGCATGAAACTTTCTAACCAGATTTGTATCAGTGCATCATAATCTCAAACAGCATAATTTGTAAGGTATTAATACTAGCTCTTGGAAGCAAGCATATAGGCATCATTTGACACTGATGCTGTTTGCTCAAAATTCCTCCAATGCCACAGATCAGCCCTCCAAAAGGTAAGATGTACAGTATACAAATATATAGAAAAAGTATTTTCTTATCTCTTCCTGGAGTGGATATTTATTATTGCAATATGTTTTCACTCCAAAATTAAAAGCAACTAAACCAAAACCAGATTAAACAGAATGAAAATATACTCATAAGCAAAAAGACATAGAGAAGAAGAGGGATGCAAGATAAATTGAGGAGAAGGTGTCAAAAAAGGGCAACAGAAGTCTTTAAAAGATTGGAAGATGCAATTTTGACACTAAAAGTTTGGAAATATGTCAGGTCCTTTCCAAAGGGATTAAAAAGAGCTGTAACATTTACTGATCTGAACAGTTCTCAGTAATCCTTTGACTGTCAGAACTCCACTGACTCCACAGACTTTAGTAAGAGATTATACATCTTGCACATAGGTTAATATCTCTATCTCTGCTCTTGGAGTTTTTCAGCTAGTTCTACTGACACTGCCTTTTCCAGTCAAACACCTCAAGGATCCCTGCAATGCTCCCAGGAACTGTCAGTGCTATAGAGTGACTAAGTACCATAGCACTGCAAAGAACTTCCTAGTGAGTCTTCCCATGCTGTCACACCAACCAGGCACAGAAATTCCTTCAAAAGAGGAATTGTTAGCACCTTAAAATGAGCTACTGTCTCTGTTTTTTTGCTCATCCTCCTAACAAGCATGATCATTTGCACTTAGAACTTTTCTATATAACTTTTGTTAGTATTTGCATTGCCTTATGCTTTGTACTGATTGAAACATCAATATTTTTATATACATATACATTTAAATAGACAGCATTTAAGACATATAGGAAAATACTATTGTTGTCATTATTTTTATTAAATTCTCTTCTCATGCCCATCCAGATCCTTTTTTATCACTTTTTGATAAGACTGTACACTGTACTGTGTTAAATTGCAGTCATAAAGGCCCATATACAGCCATTTGCACACGATTTGTGAGAAGAGGAGGAAATATTATGGACAACATATGGTCTTTAGGTCTCTAAGGTACAGACTTGTATTTGAATTTCCTGGTAGCTCACAGAGTCAAGAGGGAAAATGAGTATGTTGGAGCACTTCCAAGTGACAAAGGACGGATTCTTCACAGCATTGTAGCAAAATGCTGTCACCACTCTGGTAATAAATTGCCATGATTTAAACCTATCAGAATGAGATTCTCCAAGACTTAATGGAGAGTATATATGTTGATGGAGGGCTGTCACAGCCTGACCTCACTTGCAGTGGGTTTTGATAGCAGCCTGAACGCTTCAGACATATTTTTCTCCTTTTGCTCCTTGCTGGATTGGAATGACAGAGATGGTGAATGTCATTTTAACTCCTGACAGCAGGCTAAGGACAGCAATGTGGAAAGAGGATGTAAAACCTGCTCTAAAATCTTTCCATGGGTGGAGAAAAGTTGTGGCTTGGTAAAAGGAAAAGGAGCCTTCTGCTTACCAGGGCTGGATGAGTTCCAGCGCCTGTCAATAGTGACTGAAGATCACTCATGACAGATGGCTGCCCAGTGACCTATTAGAAATGGCTATTGGTCTCTATCCAGAGTCTCGTGAGCAGGTATTTGTCTTACAGCTGGTGCTAACTGACACCTTTTTTAACCATGTCAGCAGAGAAATCAAGGACTGAGTGGCCTGCAGAGACTGAACTGTCCTCTTACTCTGCCACAACAAGGTTGAAGCATATTGGCAGGAAGCTCTTCCCTTATAGTACCTAAATTTGAGTGTACTTTCTATTCACAATGACTTTCTTGAGTAATAGACACTTCAGAAAATATGATGTATTTTACATTTTTGCAAAAGCTTCACAGATATTTAAACTATGTATATAAGCATATTCATTAAAGAGGCAGCTTTAAGAGATCCATAGTTACAACTCGTTGAATTTTACAATTAGCTCTCAATTCCACTTTTTACACTTGAAAAAGAAAAAACCTGGCATAACTTTCTCATTGCATTGACACAGTAAAAGAAAACCAACATAAAACCCCCAAAAAATCAACAAAAAAAACCCAACATAGTTTTATTTGAGTACTTAGAAAGTATTTTACATACTTTACCTTAATTCACTTGATTATGAAGGAAACTTTATCAATGGAAATATTTTGTATTAAATGTCAGACCATTTTTGAGGTAGGCAAAATCAACTCTAAAACAACACAGATTATTATCTGTACTTTTTATAGCAGAGTAATGAGTAGGAGATGAGTAGCAGCCAAGATAGATTTGACATGAACAAATCATGTCAAACCAGTCTCAACTCCCTCTGTGGCAAGGTAACAGGCTTTGTGGATAGAGAGAAGCAGTGAATGTCATGTATTTTGGCTTTAGAAAGGCTTTTGACATGATCTCAGATGGAATTCTCATAAGCAAACTAGGTCTAGATAAAGCTACCAGGTACTCAAAAAAAATAAAGCAACTGCACCCACGGTATAGGTACTAATGAAAAAAAAACCACTGAAGAACATTCCTCAATAGCCTCTTCTACTTCAATCTTCTTTAATATTTTTGTTAAACCTACCAAAGGCACAGACACAGGATACATATGCTGGGGAGAGGGTTTAGAATTCAAACTAATTTTTACACATCTGAAGAAAAAATAATGGAGTCCTATTAATTAACGGGGAAAAATTCAAGGTTTTGTATATAAGTGGGAGCAGTTAGTTTCACAAATAGAAAACAGGGAACAATCATCAGTTCTTCTAAAGAAGACCTTGAATTATGGCTGAACACAGGTGGAAAACGGCAATAATGGTATATAGCAGGTATATAGCTTAGAAGAAGAGAGAAATATCATTCATTTTTACTCTACAGCACTCACAATATTTTAGCTGAGCTCATCTTTGTTCACCACGCTCCTGGAGAAAGGAGGAGCAATAGGAGTCTGTAGGAGACTAATAGAAAATACGAGGTGGAAAGAAAGCTGACAAAAAAGGACTTAACACAGCTTTTTAGTGTGGAGGGATGCTTGAGAAAACAGCTTTTAATTGAGAAAGAGGCTGCCTTTTAATGAATTTCCCATGGTATAAATTGCAGCAAAATGGATTTAAACTAGATAAAAGGAATATATTTGTATCAGTACAGAGAAGCGTCATGATTTTCCACATTTTGTTCTTGATGGTATTATGGTAGTAATTTTGCACACTGTCTTTGGTTGACCTTCAGTTTATCAACAGCAAGATGAGAAAACTTAACTAGAGAACCTGATAAGGTATTTTACTGCTCTGTTTTTATATGTCTCTGGATGAACCAAATTTACCTATGATGGCATTTATGCAGCAGAGTTCATATACCTTGAATACACCATTTCTGTCTAGATTTGTGCTAACGATGTGCATTTTTATATGCACTTAGAATCATAGAATCATAGAATAATTAGGGTTGGAAAGGACCTTAAGATCATCTAGTTCCAGCCCCCCTGCCATGGGCAAAGACACCTCACACTAAACCATGTCACCCAAGGCTCTGTCCAACCGGGCCTTGGACACTGCTGGGGATGGAGTATTTCTGAAGTTATAGCTATTTGAATCCTTTTAGTGTGGATTTCTCAACCTAATTCAACAATTTATAGAGCTAAATTAAAAATTACACCACTTCAATCGCTTTCTATCTTAGCTCTCCCTCTTCCTTGTATATAAGTTTTCTATCAAAAAAGCTTTTTTGTATATAGGTATGTATATTTATTTATATATGTGTGCTTTTCATGAAAAGGAAATATAGAAAGGTGCCATGTACCATTTGATTAGTTATGGTTTTTAGCACAGTGGGGACAGTTGGGTTTTTTTTTCCCTATTAATTCTGCACATGGAATCCTACAAATATTGGTGCATTTTGAAACAAGTGCTGTCCCATGCAATTTGCTATATATTGCTAGAGCACTTAGCACTTTGTAGGGCCTAAAGTACCTCCAAAGGTACAACTATTTCTTATTTATGAGCTGCTGATATGAACTGAACACAGGTCTGAAACATTTTTTTATAGTCTCCTGGTATTGGTATTTATTTTAAAACTGTGGCTCCTTTTATCCCTTGCCTGCTTCAAATACAGTGTTTGCTCTTTAAATGATCACTGTAACCACAATGATGGTCAATTGTGTAGAGGTAGCAGTGCTGTGACAATCTCAGCTCAGGTGCTTTCTTTTTCCCCATTTTGCAGGGGAAAGAGCAGAAAATCGATGCAAGACAGATACGGTGTGAAACCCACTGTGCATTCTTACTATAAGCCTGCATCTTCTGAGACTTAGGAAGTAATACTGAAAGAACAGCCAGAGAGGAAATTGGTGGAAAAGTTGCTAATTTTCGTCTGGTTCTTGGCTCTTTGCCCATTGAGAAATAAATAGCTTTGGCTCAGAACAAAGTGACTTGTATTAAAAAGGAAAAAAAAAAAAAAAAAAAAAGATTTTTTTTCATTCTTCAAGTTTAATGGAGAGAAGCAACACATAAAAATGTTATATTATGTCCTGACTAGATATTCTTAAATAGCCATGGAGGTCTATCACCATTATTATTTGGGCCTTGACAAGAAAAGTCTCATTCTTTTTATTTTTTGGTGTTCTTACATTAGCTAAAAAGCCCTTATAAACACAAGAATTCCTTATGTGTACTAAGTAGCACCCAAGGTAAGCATAAAACCATGTACCCAAAGCTTTGTTATAATTTCTAAGGAAAAAATGCATACTTTGTAAAGACAGATACAGAATCAATGTTCTAGTCAGATATTAGCTGTTATCTAATGAATTGCTTTATGAATTAAACATTACATTACTGTTTACTTGACCATTTCTACCATCTTTATAGATATCAGATGCCATTGGCTGCAGTAGCTTGCCACTCTGGTTTGCTTCTGAAAGAGCAAAGGACAATATAATGCATATTATTCCCTCCTTTTTCGTAGTTAGTGAGAATCTTCATGGCACTTATATGCTCTCAGGTAGGTCAAAAGGCTGCAGCTGCATCAAGATCAGAGATTGGGAATGATTCCTTGAACCTCTTTCTTTTCTTGCTCCAGAATAGCCATGGTATGGCTTGAAATGAGTGAAGCAACTCAAAGAAGGTGGGGGAGATGCCTGAAAAAGTGGCCAAGGTACAGGGATGCAGTACTGGCTAATTACTCAAATAGTGTCAGGAAATGGCCAGACAGCCATTTATTGATCATGGTCCAACTGCGGCATACGTGGTCACATATGCGTGTAGCAGATCCGTTTCCATGCAGCTCCAGAGCTAAGATGATTTGCTGTTTATACTCTATAACCAGTTGTCATTTATAGCCCTATCTGTTATAGCAGGCAGCACACAGCTCTTCACTATTGGCATGTGTCATGGGTTCAGCAGCAGCAGTCATTTTTCTCCTTCTTGGTAGCTGGTGCAGCGCTGCGTTTTTGATTTTGGGCCTGGGAACAGTGCTGATAACCCCAGTGTTTTCAGTTACTGCTCGGTGGTGTTTTGGTCTGGCCAAGGACTTTCTGAGTCTCATGCTATGCCAGGGAGGAGGGGAGCCGGGAGGAAGCAGAGACA
>JARCZZ010020811.1:0-44198 GCA_030323915.1 Brotogeris chrysoptera
GAGGGACTCTTCATGAGGGACTGTAGTGAGAGGACAAGGAGTAACGGGTTCAAACTTAAACAGGGGAAGTTTAGATTAGATGTAAGGAAGAAGTTTTTTACTTTAAGGGTGGTGAGGCACTGGAATGGGCTGCCCAAAAAAGTTGTGAATGCTCTGTCACTGGCAGTGTTCAAGGCCAGGTTGGACAAAGCCTTTGGTGACGTGATTTAGTGTAAGGTGCCCCTGCCCATGGTAGGGGGGTTGGAACTATATGATCTTAAGGTCCTTTCCATTCCTAGCTATTCTATGATTCTATAATTCTATGTGGTATATCCTGGTTCCACTAGAATCTACGTGGTCTGCAGATAGAGACTCGCATGTTTCCTATCAGGAACACAGAAAAAGGAATTTGAATTTGTGTAGACCTGGCTATGTAGATGTGCCCTCCTTCTGCCTGACTGGCTGAAGAGATACTTCTTCACCTGAAGAGAGCACGTGTTAATTACTCACTGTTTCCTTCCAGCAAGAAGTTTACAAGAGACAAAGAAGACATCTGTTGCACCTCCAGGTCAGCAGACCTTAGTAAGGCATAGAAGGGTTCCAGATGCTCCACAGGCAGGGATATGTTCACTGGAGGAATGAGAGGAAATATTCAGGAATCTCATTGTTCACTGTAGTCACATTTATCTCTTGTTGGTCTTAAGCCTCAGGTTCTCCCATATATAGGCTGAGGTATTCCCCTTCATTTAAATCCACTGCTACTAGCAAAACAGGGCAAGTTTCCTGAAAAGGATTTGAATAATCAAGTACTTCAAAAACATCACAGGAAGGGAAGCAATTTGCCTTGCTGCCAAACAAGTCATTCCACCACACAGCGGCTCCTCGTGTTGTGGCTATCTGCACTTTCTATCCAGCAAAAAAGCCACAGTATAAAGCTATCAAGCCAAGTGTCAGAATACTTTCCTTGATGTAAATGTAAAACAAAATAAATAAATAAATTACAGCCTGCTTGTTGCTGGGATTCTTATCTTTTTGTAGGACCCAAAATCTTGCTAGAAGTTTGTTTGGCTTATCTAGGCTGATTTTCAACTGTTTACAAATTACCTCAGAAGCCAAGTGCTCCCGTGTCATAGTTGGGACAAAGAACATCTGCTTCAGAAATTTCCACTACAGTCTGGCCTCTACAGCTTTGTCCTCTTCCAAAAATTACATAAGACCATATATGTTCCATTACGTGCATTTCCTTCCACCATATTTTGACTGTGCTGTTCTCAGGAGATTCGGTGTGTACTGACTCTAACTATTTTGGGTTCTGCTGAGTTTTACAGAAGCATTGCAATTACATAAATTACAATCTTTTACAATCATGACAGGTATCTCCTCATAGCAAACCCTGGAATGATTCTGCTCACACGGACATGATGGCATTTTCATTTTCCTTAACAAAAAACATAGTATGAAAGAAAAAAAAAGTAAGAAAAAGAAATTTGATTAATGAATCAAAGGGAGTTTCACAGTTGGAAATAATACTTTTGTTTATAATTACGTGAAAATTTTCTAGTGCACTGAGATAACTTACTGTGCTGACTCATATGCAAGTAATAGAGGGCAGCAGACTGCTGTAAACCTGGGTTTTCTGAAAAGGCTAAGGTCCTCAAGGCTTCCAGAGGGTCCCTTCCAAGGGGTGACATTTCAAAACCTAAAGAGGTACAATGATAGCACAGACTCAATCGCACCTGTAAAGGGTTAGTTTACCAAAAGGAGTTAAAATTTACAGCCAGCCAAACACATAAGGATTTTAACACTGCAACAACTCCATAGAGCCCGTCTGTCCTTATTCATGTTTCAATGAGCAACAGCAGTAAATGAACCTGGAATAACCTGTCCTTGCAAATGCCTCTTGTGAAGCTCACAAAGCTAGTGATTGGAAGCAAGATAAATTATAACCTTTAGACACTTTCATGCCCTACAATACAAATGCAGGTGTTCTTGTTCTCCATAGAAGTCTTTATCTCTTCCTGAATCACAGAAAATCTTTGTTAAAATGTACTTAATGAACATGGTGTTCTTAGATATGAAAAGAGTACGTATTTCTAATTTACTACATTTTAAGTTCACCATGTTTCCTGTCCTGGATATTACAATAAAGGATTTCAGGGAATAGCAACATGGTTTGCAAATGGGCTTGCCTCAGGCTCAGATTTGTAGAATGAGTCTACCTGTTCTGAGTATGATAGCTCCCCTATGAATAAACCAGATGTTCAGCAACAGCCATCAAGCAATAGCAGTCATGCATGACTTCTGTAAGTCACTATGGAATGTCCTTATAATGTGTGGAATGGAGCAGCAGAGAGGAAAAAAAATTAGCCGCTGAACCACTGCTCAATAGTATAAACTGTTTGAAAGGTAATGAAGTATAAATTGACTGGTGGAGCACACAACTGTAAGATATATTTTCAGACAACAGATTAAAGCAGTGCATTAAAGATTGAAATATCTCTGTGAACAATATCTAGCTACTTTACCTCTTATGGGATAAAGAGATAAGAGAGATGTGAGGGGCGTCAGCTTTCATGCCTCACTGCAAAATTCAGCCAGTATCTCAAGCCATTAGAAGCTGCTGACATGTCAAGAGTAGTAAACTACTTTCAGGATTAGGTTAAGTGGGCTTCATAGAACTGCTTCATATGGAGGTCAATTTTGTTTAATAATTAACAATACACACAGAGAGAAGGACTAGCCAGTGCGCATAAGGTTTCAGAGAAAAAACAACAAAATCTGTTCATGTGGTTTAATTCTGTTCCTTACACACTGACTATCAGAATCTCCCTTGT
Organism: Brotogeris chrysoptera; assembly: GCA_030323915.1. Taxonomy (NCBI): domain Eukaryota; kingdom Metazoa; phylum Chordata; class Aves; order Psittaciformes; family Psittacidae; genus Brotogeris; species Brotogeris chrysoptera. The sequence continues at coordinate 2,814 of JARCZZ010020811.1, forward strand.
ATCTGTGCATTTTTATTTGGGAGAGAGATAAAGGAGAAGCCAGTTAAAATCTTCACCTGCTATAATATCAAGTATTTGATGCCCTAGCTAACAGCTGAATATGATGATCAACGATGAAATCTATCCTTGCACCTAAGTTGTCAAAATGTTGGCTCTCTGCTTATTATAATTTATTCAGAATTGAGGATGGGTTTGATCCACGTTGGAATAAACTACACAGGTGAGTGCCAAGGTAAGAGGCAAGTGTCTTGTTTCTCTTTGTGAAGCTTCCCTGCCTCCATCTGTCCTGGCAGCAGGATTTGGTCACTCAGAGAATTAACCTTGGGGTTCTTCTTCCTGGGCACTGTGTATGTCCTATTATGGACATTGGGATCTCCCTAAGAGCACACACTGCCATCTGTGTACCGCTGTCACAGAAGCTCTAGTCTCCCTGCTGCTGTATCCCAGCTCCTGAGTACCCAACACAAAGCAGCCTTTTCAAGACCCATCTCAGAGATTAAAAGATTTTTCAAGGAAACATACACTTAGTCTTTTCAGGAAGCACCAATGAGTGCTGTAAAGGGTCATTCAGGCCTCACAATTTTTTTCCAGATCACCTCTTCACTGCTCCTGATCCATCAACAGATCTGGGGCACTGCCAAGACGGTTTCTTTATACAGTTAGGAGTAATCTAGTCTTTAGGAGAAAAAGTTCAGCCCTGGAAGATCTCCATTGTCCATCTAGATGAAAGATCTGGATATGGACTTTAGGATTTAGACAGTGCTTAATGTGCAATAATTAGCGAACCATATCAGCAGCACAAGACCCCCCACGTTCACAGGGTAATGACTCCAACTAATACCAGCTGAGGCTAATGAACGCATGTTTCCAACAACCAGCGTCACAGCAATTATTCCAAAGGTTGTTCCATGACAGAGCATTTCAAACAGCATTAACTGTTGCACCAGGGAAAAAAACATCTCTTCTGGTCCCCCCCACAAGATAGTTTTATGTCCCTGGAAAAGCAAGTAAAGAAATAGTGCTTAGTGTTCCACACCGTTCACACAAATAAAAGGAGAAGGCTATGCAATTTTGTATAGTAGCTTTAGCCCAAAGTTGTTAAAGCAATATACCAAATAAGCTGCGAGCCAAAGCAAAACCAAACAAGCAGTGGCTGCGCCTAAGCTTGAGACTAGGAATGTTTTTAGGTTGGACAACTGACAAAACACACTAATCCAAGGTGATACTCCGTGACTGCAGGAGTGAAATAAAAACAGTTTTCCTATTGATATGATTGTGTCCTAGGACAGGATAGAGAGAACATCACAGATGGATCTACAGGAGAATTAGGCAGGTAGTCTATAAAGCAGGGGAAGAGTTACAGATCTACTTTTGATTCAAGCGGAATCACATGATTGTGTTCAAGCCTTGTGTTTAAAATGTTTGCACAAAAGCACCTAGGCAGACCAGTTGCTTGGAATTCTGTGAGCCCAATGATGCTTGTCCCAGGGCAACTTCCCCATGCATATACATTGCAGACACCTTCAGTGCAAGTCCAGCTGACATAGATGTACACAACTGAGCCAGGACCAGACTGTGATTTGCCTGCTCACAGCTTGGCACTCATGTAACATCCACTGTTGGTATGGCTTGCTTCTAGCTCTGTGAGTTCAGTTACTGACTTAAAAATGTAACTTCAGCTACTAAAAGGAAAGAGTTTTATGAAATATGTTTACCTGGGTTATGTAGTAACAGTGGTGGCAGAGCAAGAAAGTTACTGACTATTTCTACCTAGATACAACTGTTACATCACTTGAGCCCTCGGTGTCCTGTACACAAAGAAAATGCTCTATAGCTCTGGCTTTCCTACCTCATCATCAAGCTGCTCTGTGCCATGCCAAAGCAGTTCAGCCAACAATCTGCTTTCAACCCACAAAATGAACCTCCTTGTTCTTTCCCAAACTTTTTGGAAAAAAAAAAAAAAAAAGCCCTCTTACCTGTTTCAATATGCTTCAGAAACTCCTGTGCTGTCACCCTCTCATGAGGCTGCAGGATGGGTTTGTACAACTGACTGGCTTTAGAGCTGTTTTGTTTTAAGCAGAAGCATTTGCTTATCAGAGTTAAGCACTCCTTGATGCCCTGCACCAGGTCTGAAGACATCCTCTGAACAAAGGCCATGAAGTCCCGCAGCAGCTGCATGCATCGTCCACACAGTTGACCCATTCTGGCTCCAACAACAGCACAAAGCAAAAGGAAAAGGAAGGAGATAGAAAGAGGAGTTTCTTCTCAATTTGTCCACTTCTTGCACTAACTTACTGTCTTAGTGTTTGTCTCGTCTTACAGATGTTAACGCCACACCATGAGCAGCTGTTGTAAAGCAAACAAACTTCTGCATCCAAAATGCTACATTGCACAATAAGCCTGGCTTTTGCAGATCTCCCAGTCTACAAAACATTATTTAAAAGGCTGGGCTGGAGCCACACTCAAGCACCCTCCCCTTGCTTGAAGAAAAAGAAAATTATGACCTAAGCATATTTCGTGGAGAACAAAGAGAGTTTAACTCCTAGAGCATTCACCAAAGCCTTCATGAGGCTAGAAAAGCTCTGGGATAATGGAAGAAGTTACCTCAGATTTTGTACAGCAGCTTTCCACATGAAAGGTAGGCACCACCTTGTTTGCATGTGTATAGGCTGCAACTGCCAATGGGAGAGGAAGATCAAAACCAAAAAAAAAAAAGGAGTATGTGAACAGGTTTTTCCAGTTTTTGCTGGAGCACAGACCAGAACAAAGGCCCTGTTGGACAAACAGCTCATAGCCCAGCACCCAGCCAACTGAGACTTTGCAAATCAGCGAGAAAACAAAAAAAAATTAATAAAGTGGCCAAATAATTTAGAAGTATGTTTTCCTCTTGTCAGTCAAATCCTGCAGAGTGGGCCGGATAAGCCAGCAATGGGAGGATGCAAAAATCATCTGCAGTTTTCATGCAGAAAAGATTAGCAGAAGGAAAAAGAGCAGTTCCACTTTCGCTCCATCCGTTTGCCTAATTCACCAGCCTGGTGCTTGTGCTCACCCTTTGTTGAACAGTTTTACAAATGACCTTGGCCTAATTAGTGTAGTATGAAGCGCCATTTGTAATATTCTTGAGGTTTACAGTAAAATCTGGTTTGATTCAAGATCACCCTTTAGGGAACCAGTAGGTACAGGTCTGCTGAGTGTTGATCACTTTTTTTAACTTCTCTTTATCCATGGATTTGATGGATTTAACTATAGCATGTGATATATTTATTGCCAAGTTTTAGCCTCACTGTCCTTTAATGGATCTTAAGTTTCTAAATAAACTGTGTTTGAAAATCAACCCTTTGCTCTGCACCTATCTCTAAACACTCATGAACAGGCTCACCCAAATCTCACTGGTCTGTCCAGCTACTGCTATTTCTTAACATGTCATTTCCCTAGACACAAATACTATGTGGCACAAATAAACCCACCTAGACCTGTAAACCAAAAGGTATGAGACCTCTATTACACAATGCAATCCATTACAAAGCATCAACACTTTGATTTTGCTTTCTACTTCTTAGACCATTCCGCAAAACCATTGATTCCTGATCTCTGTCTGGCTTAATATCACCAAAAGTGAGCCTAATATTCCTATTTTCTCATCTTTCTAATAGAGATCTTCTAAAGTATAGGGAACTGGTGTGATTGTCAGGTCCTGCTTCTGCCACTGCTTGCTTTCCACCTTTTGCGCATGACATTCCATCCCTCAGCTTCCATCCAAAAAGCAGTAAGGTGGAAGATCATGGGAATCCATCACATGTACTTTCTGTCTCTTGCTCTGTCCTGTCTACAGAAGTCTTAAGGTTTAATTGTTGTGAGATCTTATTTTAAGGTAATTTGAACTGTACTGCACTGAGATGAGAAAAAAACCAGGACTGTTTCAATGAGACACCTGTTAGTAACGACTGCCTTTCTGTAACACATTCCAAGCATTTCAAAATGTATTACAGACATTGAAGTAGCTTTCCAATGTATCAGTAACGAAGATACTCCCAAACAGTTTAAAAACAAGTTTCAGGGGTGCTGTGTTCGTATAACTCCATTTGTAATAAATAGGAGTTAAGTAAATGCACAACTGAAAATCAGGCTATAACTTGCCTGAAGGCATAAAATTCAGGTTTCCCAATGCCTGGTTTGATGATTCAGTCAGTGTCTTTTATTTGAAACCACTACTTGAAAGCCAGTGTAGAAAGTATGGGTCTTTCAACCTCTTCTGAATTCACCATAGCTGCTACAAAGGTAAGGGCTGCAACCATAAACCCAATGTTTTTGATTAGTTTCACAATTTAGACACGTTTCCTTATCTGTCTGAATAAAATATCAGCCCAAGACTACAGAAGGAGAAAAAATTAGTAGCACTCTAATAGTTAAACCATTTTGCTTTCATTCTTCTAAAGAACACATTCCAAATAGTAGAAGCCCCACACCCCACACCATGATTTTTCTTTTCCCCCGGGGAAAAAAATCAGTTCCTTCATAAAGTGTTAGAAAAAACCTCTCCAAACCATTTCCATTCAGCTGCACGCAAAAGAGATTTCCAAGTAGTAACCTTATTGCATGAAGACTACTTGGAATTCTGTATAAAATGCACTTGGAAGGTTTGATCTATTTGCCAAATAACAGAGGAATGCTGTAGCTAAATGGTACTTTAAATAGAGAGCTTCCACTGGTCCAACATTTTATCTGCTCTGCAGTTTCTCTGCCAAGGACAGAACATATTGCTTTTGGGCACAGTCCCATGAGCATCTGACACTTGCAGCAAGTTTGTTTTGTTCTGAATTAAGAACAGAAAAATCTAAAAATATATTTATTCGTTACTAAATTAATTTGCTATTTCACTCATGCAGCATGCAACTGCTTGAAACACTTCTGGAAACAGAAATTCCTTTATCTCATTTGCAATGGTACATACTTTTTGATTTTGTTTGCTCAAAAGTTGACTGGGACTGGAGAGATGTACACACATATATATTATGTGTACATAAATATATATAGTATTATATATTATTATATATATTATATTATATATTATTATATATATTATGCTCTTTATAGTCCTCTTTCATGCATTACCTAGGGCCTCTTCATTCTAACAGGCCAAAAAAAGCCTCAGAGTCGGACATGAATATCAGAAAAAAGAGGTCAACAGCTTTTTCTGAACTACAGTAGCAAATGCTTCCATCTTAAAAGAAACAAACGATAGCTCCAGGTTCCAGGTTTTAGAAATACTGTTAACATTGTGATTTTAATGAGTGGAAAGAAGGATTTCTGGGAAGCGCAGGAGTGAGGCAGAGATTGAGAATGTATGGAGACTTACTTGATCTGTGTGTCAGTCAAATAAGAAAATAAAGGAATGCTTAAAAAGCAGTAAATTGAAAGAATATACTTACATTGTTCAAGAATTTAAAACTGCAAAAAAGGAACTAAATTTGCATTTTATGAATTTGTCCCATGTAATTTTATTTTTGCAATCTTTGTCTTATACATGTTTCTTTCACTCTCTTCTCTCACCCTTCTGTTCAGTTTAGAAAGCTGTAAAATGATGGCTGTATATTACTGCTTGGTTAACAACAAATCTAATTTAAAAGATGAAAGCTCCCCTGATGTATAGCAGGTCTTTATTATCCCCACTCCTGCAGTTACAGCCTCCTCCCTTGTATTATTAAATCAGTGCAACAGCTCTTTAAATAAGACCTATGAAATCCGTGGCTTCAAAATAACAAAAAAAAATAATCAACAAACCAAAGGTCTGAAGTTCAAAAACTGGATCTACCATTGACAAAATAGTAAAATAAAATAAGGAATTAAAAAAAAATGGTTGAGGAAGCAGAACAGTTCTAAACCCTGACTCCTATGTGTGTAACTTATATGACTACTGAGCTCTTTTAAATATATAATAAAAAATATATCTTTTAAATGTATACGTGTGTGTGTGTATAATTATATGTGATGTATATTCACCATTAAGATTTCAGGATGAAGTCTGAACTGAATCAAGACAGACCCCAGTCATTTAAGCAGGGAGGAAAGCATATGTGAGGACTTGAACAATCCAGATTTATGAAAAACTTAAGGGGTTACTTCATGGCATAACGAGGCAGACCTTTGTTTGCACTCATTGCACTGTAGAGTATAAAAGAAGTTGCTCTCACTGCATCGAATTCCTTGGCTGAGGTATTTGCTCATCCTCGCTCAGAGGGAGAGTGCCATCTACTGAAGCATCCCCTTTACACAGCTCCCTTGAGCCTTGTCCCACTCATGGATGGACAAAATCTGCCCAAGGGGGCTGTAAAACTGAGCAAGGATTTAACAGGAAAAGAAGCTGCTTTAGATGTGAATCTCTACTGCAAAGTAACAGCTGCATGTAAAGGACCAGCCCACAGATGGTAATACCACCGACTTGAGCAAGTTTATGATCCAGTTTTATGAAGAGATTAAAACCAGCCTCACTCTGAGTTTCTTCATTCTTAATAAATCTTTAGGATTAAGGTTAAATTATTGTCTTGTAACACTTATTCCTTGATGGGATAATCCAGTTTCACTGCTGACTATTAACGATGGACTTTGCTACTCATTTCCCCTTTCTACGTTACTGCTGAGAAGATGTACAAGTACTCAGCTGACTCACTGGATAGTGAAGACATCTCTTAACAGTCAGCAAGAGTTTGGCTGGGGCCAGTGATGGCACTATAATGCTATGGTGCTTTGTCTTCATGTATCTTCCCATTGCTTTGAACTTTGTACTTGATTGCAAATTTTCCAGACTGCTGCTGTATTCCAATAAAGCAGCACTTTGTGTCATGGCCAGAGCTTCTATCTCCTATGATAATAATAAATGCATACCTATCTTTTTGTTTTGTTTCGGGTGTTGTGTTTTTTTTTTACTTTATAGCAAAAGAGTGCCTCTAAAACATCAAAGGTAGATCAGATGTGCCCACTTACCTTAGAAGTTTAAACAAGCTGTATAAAAGAATACGTGGAATTTGACAAGGTAAATTACCACCCAAAGGATTTGAAGAAGTATAACAGCTTGCAGGACAGAGATGAAAGACCTTTCCGGTTGTGTTTCATATCAATACCCTTAGAAAACCACTGGTATGGTGTGCTTCAGGTGCACATCCTGATGTTTTTTGCTAACAAGGGGCTGCACTGAAGAATCACAGAACCCATAGCTCAAATGCCAATTTTTTTGATAAAACAAGGAGTGAACAAAACTTGAAACAACTTACACTATGTCATTATGCAAATATATGTGAAATAATTAAAATATGTTTTCAAAGAGTTTCACAGTATAGCTTGGTTTGCTTTTTTTTTTTTTTGGCGGTGTGTGGGTTTTTTGGGGAAGTGTTTGCTGGGTTTTTTTTTTTTTTTTTATTCTGGGCCTCTAGTATGTAGTCTTAAATACAATGAAGAATTGAAAGAGTAGAAGTTTCCAGCCTTTCTGTCCCAATTAAATATATCCCTTATAGCACAGAAAATACAGGAGAGCTCTCCATCACTGAAAGGAAACAACATGAGCATCCCACAGGCCTCTTCAGAACCATTAGGAGATGTGTGTGTGTAGTTTGTGTGCACCCAAATCCCACAACAGTTCCGGAAACCTTACTCGCCCTAGGAAGATGGCTTCTTCCCATGAATCCATTATCAAATAGCCTCCACATCGATAGTGTCTTTTTGTTGTTTACAGCAGAAGTTGGGGCACATGTGCCGCACTTGAAGTATAGGTTACTTACCCCTACCCCTGCATAATGGAAAAGGCATAAAAAAAAAGGACAGAGGGAACTATGTGTCTGTCTAGGCCACACTGTTCATCAGGTAACCACAAGTGGTCAGAACCAAAAACTAACTGTTTCAGCCCCAGCCACTTACTGGTTGCTGTCTATGCAGAAGGTAGAAGGCCATGCTTGAAGAACCAGGACATTACTTTCCCTACTCAGGTAACGGCAAACCAGCACTTGGGGGTTATGTCTGCTTCCCATCTCAAGTGCCTTTATCCTCCATCAGGCGCTTTTGAGAGCCTTGGAGTCATTATTCCCTGAGCTTAAAAGCTCAGTTGAAATTGTGCGTATGCATCTTTCCTCGCTCTCTTTTATAGTTTTTATACTTGTCTCAGAAATATTAAGCAACAGCCTTTAAAAAATAAATCACTGCGTAAAGTTTGAGCAGCGTTCTCCGCTGTTACTCAAGCCCTAGCTTCAGTGTCGCACTTCTCAGCCGACACACCTTCGCGCACCACACGGACCGCGGCACTGTCTCGGTGCTACAGCATCGCGCTGCTCCCGGCCGCTGCGCCGGTCGGGCGATTTACGCACATCTGCCGCAAAACCGGCTGCAGTAAAGCGCCGCAGCTACGGGCTCTCCTTCCTGCTGCGCGGGAGCGCCTGGCGCCAATGCCGCTGGACGGTGGTGCGCCCGCTGCGCCCCGCCGTGCAGAGGAACCCGCCCAAGCAGCTCTCGTGGATGGACGCGCATCCCAACCCACAGGTAACTGTGCCGTGGCAGGGGGGGCCGACCCCTCGGATCACTCTTTGATGGGGGAGGTAGAAAGTAAAAGACAACAGCTTTAGTCGTGGCGCTGCGGGAGTAGTGGAGCTGCAGCCGGCGGGGCACGGAGAGCGCAGCCGCGGGGCGGAACGTAGGGCAAGGCCCCGGCGCTCACCTTGGGACACAGGCCTGGGGTGTGTGGGGGGGGGTGGGGGTGGCTACCTGCCGTCTAGTACCAGCACGGCGTGCCGCCATCTTCCTTGCGGACAGCTACCCAAAACCAAGATGGCGCTGGGGCGGTGAGGGGTGCCGGTGTTTTCCCGCCCAGGGCGGAAGTGACGACCCCGCGGCGGCAGTCCACCTCCCGCTCTCTATGGTGTTTTTTTCTTTTTCCCTTTGGGCCCCGCGTCTTTTCCTCCGGCGAGACGAGAAATGGCCGCCCAGCCGCGATAAGGGTGCGGGGCCGCCGGCAGTTCCGTCCGACAGGTGAGGAAGGGGCGCAGGTGACGGTGCCGCGGGGAGGTTTTGAGGGCATGTGGTGTGCGTAGCCGCGGCTGAGCCGGGCAGAGATGGCGAGGGGAGCAGTCCCCCCACCCCCCTGTCGCGCCCCCCGCGCTGCCGCGCCTCCCGCCTCCCCTCCCCCCGTGCCGCGCCGTGCCTGCGCGCCGTCCCGCCCTTCCCCGCCGCGTGACCTCGGCGCTCCGCAGCCATTATCTTTGGCGTCCTGTTCCCCTACACCCCTGTTCCTTCCCGTGTGGTGGCCGCGCCAGTCCCCGGGGCGACGGGCACAACCGCTGCCCCGGGGAGGGGCCTTGCGGCCGCCGATACCGCCCTGACGCGGCTGCCGCTGCCGCCTCCTGCGGGAGTCGGGCCGAGCCGGCGTCGTTTCTCCCTCGGCCTGGACGGCGCCCTGGTGAGCGAAGGTAGAGAGGGAAGGGGCGGCGGGACCCAACCGTGGGGCCGGTTCGCGGCTTCTGGAAGCCGTGCGCGGGAGGGGGGAGGTGAAAGGTGCGGCCTGGCCCGGCAACCTTTCCGCCCTCCCTGTGGGAGACGGCCCTTAGGAGATCGCTGTGCGGCCATGGTTATGGGAACAAAACCTCCCCGTTAGGCTCGCGGGTGTGACTCCGGGAGGGAAACGGCACTGGGGTGAAAGGATGCTTCCCAGTGCTGGATCAGCCTTTATACGCTCGTTGGAGGAACTTCCCTTCGGGCATGACTGCGGTTCAGGCGCTTGTGCTTTTAATGATGTGCTCCGGGTTGCCTCCCTGCGCCTTAACCTTCCTGTTTGGAAATGCGAGCGTAGACGGTGAGGGCCTGGATCTGGAATGGGTTTTATGCCCCTTGCCGAAAGGGGCTGTTGTGTTCCCGGTGTTGAGCGTGCTGTAGTATACAACCTTTGCAGGATCTTGTCTTTTATTTTTCGTCTGCTTTGTAAACCCTCTACTTTTTTGCCTCTAATTTTCTTTTAAAAATCAGATTCTCTTTTTGTGTGTCATGGCGATCCCTTACCGAGTCAGTACAACTTGTACTTTATCTCGGAGATAAGGAGGTACCACAACACTAGCAGTTGAATTTTACCTGTAGTAAAAGGACTCGGGGGCATGCAGAACAAAGGAGTTCTTGACACTGCAAGTAGTCACTTCTTGAGTAATGTTTGGTTTATTACAAGTATATGAAAATGTCTCAGAATAGTTGTTCTCAGTGTGGGAAGGGTTGATCAAAGAGTGTGGGATTTCAGGAAAATGCTGTCTAGCTGTTGTCTTTCTCTTCCTTCCTCATCTTTCTCTTCTCTGATAATCTCATAGCTTTAGACAAAAGTGGGGAAAATATGAAGGGGTAAAGGCTCTGGCTCCAGGTTGCACTCCATGCAGTTTGTTGTGGAAGGGAGAGAAGGAATTGCTTCTTCCTACTCATACCTTTTGATGTGGAGTGACAGGCTGTGCTGAATGGCAGGAAGAGGTTTAATGTATTATATATCAGTACCTGGGGTGGGACTGCCTCTCTTCTGAGTACTGGGCCCATGGCTTGAGCGAGCCTTTAGCGAGCCTGACTGTGTGGAACAACAGTTCCTCAGGTGAAGGCTGTGGTTGAGGGAATCTTTACTGGGGGAAGTAGGAGAAGCATGTACCCTGGGGGAGGGCTTGTTGCCACTGGGGACACAGAAAACTTGGAGTGATTGTAGGAATTTAGGAAGGGTCAGCATGGAACTGTTCTTTGAAGCTCTGGTGTATGTATTTGGATGGATTAGGTTCAGACTGGTTATCAAGGAGAGATTGTGGCATAGGGTTTTGAGGAATGCCAGAGAACATTTGGGGTTTGTTTACAAATAGTGGTGATAGGTGAAGGAAACTACTGAAGAAAGTAAGCCTTTGGGTTACAACTGTATTCAGTTTATCTGTGTGAGCGTTTCTCTCAAAGGTATTCTGAAAAAGTGCATTGCTGTCTTGTTCTTTGTGCTGGCACTGGCCTCCATACAGCCTTGTGGTAAATGGGATTTGGGACGTGATGTGGCTGAAGAGTCAGCTTTGTCTTTTTGTCCAGAGTAGTGAGAGTAATTTTCTTCTGGGTCAATTGACTGCCCCAGCTCACCAAGCACCTGTATGACTGTTGGTCTTGGAACAGATGAGGGAGGGAAGATAGCCTTTTCTGCAGCATGCTCATAGTTTGTTGCAAAGAGATTGTGGAAGCTGTGTGTGAAGGGCAGTTGAAAACACTGTGCTTAAAACAAAAAATTGCAAGAGTGGCAACCCAAAACAATGTGTATCCCAAAGCATGCTAACTCCTTTTTTTTTGTATTAACAATGTGTATCCCAAAGCATGCTAACTCCTTTTTTTTTGTATTGACAAAATCCTAAGAGATAGTCGCTTTGACTTCTGTGGTTCTAGTTAGAGGAGAAATGTGCTTTTGTTTGCCAGTGGTATTACATAAAAGAGCATAACAATCATATGATGGTTTTGCAGAGCTGATTTCACTACTACTCAGATTCTGGATTTTGACTTAATTTGCAAATATTTTATATTGTTTTCTATAAAGAAATAACTGAATTGGGGAAAAAAAGGCCTTTGTATATTTTACTGTTCCAGTTGACTTTTCATGCTATAATTCTTAAATGGGTCTGGTTTGTCTTTGTAACTGTGTGGGTATTATGAAAATAATAAATAGCAAGAATATAAAATAGGGAGGAAATACACTTCCCAGCTCTTATTTGTAGATTTCGAGGTAGTTTGGGCATATTTGCTATGGCATTTTAGTATCTGTGGGATTCTCAGTTACTGATCTGAATAGCATGGGTTTGCAGTCACCAACGAAATGCATTCTATTCTGTTTGTGATATGCCACTGTTAAGTTTGTAATGCTTTAAAAAAAGGGGGGAGATAAAGGGTGAATGAAAAAATATAGCAGATGTACAAGCACTCAATAGATGCTTTACACTACTATTATAATCAGATGGCTTTCTTTAATTCCATAGGTGTATTATGAGATAATATTCAAATTGTGTGGGGTTTTCATGAAGACTATTCTGTCCCGTTTTGTTTTGTCTTGGTTGTGTAATCTTTGTTGCTTTTGAAGCCTGAATCTTTGAATGAAAATGCATTTTGGCAACAGCTTGTGAATTACTTTAACAAGATTTTAATTTAAATCTTTGTGACAGCTTTCAAGTAATGCTTTAGCAAGAGAAATGTAGACTACTAAATAACTATGAGGGATAGGTAAAATAATAAACCCAAGAGGAAGCAGTGTTTTGCTAGTGTAAATGGGTATAACTGTGCTGAAATGTCTTCAGAAATTTCTATGTGTTGCAGAACTTTAAAAATGGCTTAACAGATAAATTGCATCTGCGGTCTGTGTACTTGGAGAAAACTTTAACATCAGTGGTATAAAAAAGACCCTTAATAATGTTTAAAAGGGATTTGAAACAGTTTGTCTTCATTCTTCTTTTGAACATAGCAAATATAAACAGTGACATTTACTTTCTGATACTTGTGTTGCTTGTGATGGGATAAGCGTTATTCTGTTGTGCATTTTGTTTGCTGGTTTTGTTTTTTATTACACTTGTTGTCTGAGCCTTATTAAAGACACCCAAATATTTTGATATTAAGTCATTAAGAAACTTATCTTGACTCTCGGGTCATGATGTGATTCACTGTCTTGACAGGTAGTGGACTACTAATTTCTAAATAAAGTCTAGGTTTCCATGTTAAGGTTTGGTTCTTTGGGCACAGGGGAGGGAAGGGGTGTGTGTTGTGGATTTCTGTTCTTGGGTTTTTGTTTTGTTTTTAAGCTACTTGTAAGTACTGATAAAAAGCTTATTTTCCAAGTTTGTTTCTGCTAATGGTTTGACCAGGCTAGCTTCCTTGAAGCTAAGACTGCAGTGCTGGCAAAAGAACCAGTCCTGTCTGGATGCTATTGCAGCTTCCCTGTGTTGGCCCAAACATTTCTGGGACTGTATTGTAAACTATATCATAAAAATCATTTGTATTGAAGCTAATCCAGGTGGTCCATACGTTTTCCGAATGCACTGTGTGGCTGCAGAAATACTTGCCCCTGGCATAAGGGAAATCATAATAAGGGATGGGAGGAAACAAAGGATAAGACAGGTGCGATTATTAATTTAAACCAGCAGTGCCATCTTATTCTGGTTTAAAGTAATATGGAGCTACAGCAGAATACCCAAATTTTCTAACACAGGAGTGAAGTGGTTGACAGCCAAGCCCTAAATATAGGAAGAGCCTTTCACATACTTAGGGCAGAAAGCACAGGGAAAAGAAGCTTGAGTTGCAGAAAAGCATGTGGTGTTTCAGACATAGACCATGTTCCTCGAGGTCATGGTCCTCTTTCAAAAATACTTAGTGGTAGTGACGTCATCTTTTTTTTCATTGCGCTTTACCACTAGTGCCCTTACTTGACATGGTGTAGCCACTACAGATGGATAGTGAGCATGAGGGCCTACAAGAGGAGGCTGTAGGTCATTTTGTTTGACACCATGAAACAGTACTTTGTAGTTGTGATGCTTTCAAAGGAATGTGTATTCTTTTTTTTTTTTTAAAGTGAAGCATGTAGAAACTTACTGTTATAAAGGAGCTGTATCCCTATGTATTTCTATGTGTACCATTATTTTCTAAATTAGTTTTAATAGAGGTTAGCAAAATTTTAGATTTTTGTGTGTTGTGAGAACATTTACACAGATAGACCTTAATTTGAAAAGCAGCTGTGTAGTCTTTTTATTTTTATTCTTAAATATGAGAGTTTGGAAAAAGGGGTTTTGTGTGTCAAGCTTTTACCTATTTCAATTAAATGGAAACAAAAGCTACAACTAGTTGCAATTTTTATTCAATACTTAGTGTTTTCTATTCAAAGCCGCTCATTTTTTTTTTTTTTGTTTAAACGTTATGTCTGTACTTTTCTGTAAGGGGGGAAAGAAAATTAGTGAGAAGGGTGACGATTATATTCTAGCTGCCAGTGTTGGACGTGATGTTGAAGGGAAGAAAACCCCATAGCAAAAGTGTGGCTACTTCTTGCCTTTGCCAGATGATGGAAAAGATTCCTGAAACTGGAACTGACTGACAGAGGTTAAGCTGTGGTAGTTTAAGATCCTGTCTTTTTGCTAGAGGTTTTAAAAGTGCAGTAACTATCTTGTTATAGAACCCCAAGATCTAAAGACTTGTCTAAATTAGGATTTTAGATTTCAGCTAACACCAACAGATTGTTTTTAAAAGTCAGAAGTAGAGATGATGTAAATACTGATTTAAAATCTTAGACTGGACTTCTACTATTTAGCTGAAGTTTATGTAACTTTTTCTGTTCTAGTCTTCTGAATGCCTTAATTAACCTGTGCTAGCTAATACCATCTCACCTTTTGTCTAGACAAGATCTGAAATGGTCCGATACACTACTGTGCTCCTTCAGAGACTCATGCTTGATGATGATGAGAAGTAAAAACTTAATCTTATTAAGGCATATGTTTTGTAGAAATTGGAAATATCTTGGTCTCTACTAGTGAATGGTAAGTGGACTTTTGAAAGCGGTGTTTATGAGCACAAGTGCTACGTTTCTTTTAGATTAAGAAAACATTGAAAGCATCTATGAACAAGTGTGAAAGTGTCATTTAGGAGCAGTGGATGCCTTGCAGCTTTGGCTTTAATGAATAAATTGTGGACTTGAAGCATTTCTGGGAGATCCTTCTCATCTGTATTGAACTGGGACAAAATTCTGAGTTACTTTACTGCAATTGGAAAGTTTTATGCTGTGTGAGGCTACAAATGTATACATATGGTCTTAAGGCTTTGAGGTAATTAAAAGTTGAGGCTAGTGAAAAGTTTGTACATTTGAGACTAGCTTCGTTATTAGAGTTATGCTCTGTTTCTGTGTACCAGTAAAAGAACTTATTTTTAAAGGAGTTGTTGGTTATTTAAGTACACATTTCACACAAGAAGGTATAAACCTAAAGGTAGAGCTTGCACTGTTGTCCTAAGTCCTCATACCTTTTTTCATTTTTTTTCTTCTCCTGCAAAAAGGGTAGCTCCAGTTATTGTGAAGCTGGATGTTAGAGTTCCAACTGCTCTAACAGTTTGCCACTGTCCTTTTTGCGCCCTCTTTCTGGCTGTGTGCTGTTCTTTCCCCCATAATCCAGCTCTGGCACTTGTTTGGCCCTTCATTAGGCCAGTTCTATAACTTAGCCATATGAAAGTGATTTCTGGGTGTCAAGAGCCTGCTCACTGAAGTACCTGAAGGTGTCAGGGCTGTTGTGGAGGTGAGGATAATGTGTAGTACAGCCCTGTAAGCAAGGCTGAAGGAGGAGTGATCATGTATGGAAGGGGAGTAGGATTTGCCCCTTAACAGTGGCTAGCTCTTGAACCGCTCTGGTCTTAACAAGGGGCTTCGCTAAGTCCAAGAGTAAATTTGCCAATTCATGTGTTGTCTTTTAATGATAAACAGATTAACCCATGTAAGCAAAAGGTAGTACCTGCCTTTTAGTAAAAATTCACGTCTTTGACAGTCTCTTTTTTTTTATGTTCTATAGGGATCAATATTGCTGAAAGCACAAATAGAGAGTTTTGAGATAATTGCTTCATTGGCGCCAACAGTTTGAGGTAAGATTAACTTAATTGTATTTTGAAATATTCTGATTGTACCCAACCATTTAAAATGAGAATTGATTTTTTTTTTCTTAAAATCTATGCTTGCAGTAAGACACTACAAGGTATAAAACTTTCTGAAATAAGCTTATCTCTTGTAAAGTGCAGCTATTACAGTATGTACGTATTTGTTGAACATAGAATGCAAATGTATAAATATTACTGTTCAATACAAGGAAAATCAAACAATTTTCCATAAAAGATAAGATTGGGTTGTATTATAAACTCACTGTGCGTCTGAAGTTTGGCCTGAAAATTACTTGTAATAGCAAAAAACCTGGTTTTCATATCACTCTTTGAAAATTGATATGCTTATGTCTTACAACAATTTAAAGCCTTTACATTTATCTTGCCTATGAGTAGATAAGTGTAAGAGATTATAAGCTGTCTTCTGTGAGTTTAATTGAACACAATGAATTAGAAACCATCTTCTGAGTATAGGTTGTGCAAATTTAATAGAAGAAGCCAGTAAAAGACAACGTTCAACATATTACTCTTCTCTGAGGTAAATATTTCTTTTTTTTTAGTTAAATGGAACGATAATTTTGGTTTAAATTTTTTTTTTTTTTTTTTTTTTTTTGCTGGGTTTCAGATGAGGCTACATCTTTTTGGGGCTATGCAAACTCTTGTGCTACTGTGGTGGAGGAAGTCATCTCTGGGGCAGGAGGGACCAGTTGATAGGGGACAGATTGACCTGCTTGCTTTTGGGTTCTCTTACAGGTTTCTAAAATCTCATAAATTTTTTTAACTTTAAATTAAGCTCCAGTGCTGTTTATTTGTCTTTATATAATTTCTTATTACCTGGGTGATATTTCAATTATATAAAGTACCTTGTAACAGAAAGTGGTTATTGCATTGAAAATACAAGCTGAACACAGTGATTTTAGGCTTTCATGCCTGTTTGCAGTACAAAAGCTGAATGTTTGGTTTTCCCATTTTTAATTATTATTAAATTATGATGATTGAGGTGCTAAGCATACAAAGGCCTGAAATTGTGTAGTTACTTATTCACAGTTTATATTCAGGTTGTCTAATGTGCCTGCTTTTTTTATTTGCCTTTTTAAGCTGGACAATTTCAAAAGAAAATAGTAATGGGTCAAAGATTTTTATTAATTAAATCGGGCATTTTTAATCACTGATCTGAAAAGGGAAAGGTTTGTATTTTTTTATGGTTAACACTAATTCTAAGTACTTTATGACTGTACATAAGAAGAAATTACAAGTTTATTTTCTTGTAAGACTCATTGCTTTATAATCAATTGTAGTTTTTATAGCTTAATTTGAGCTGAAAAATTTTGAGTTCTGTTGCAAGCCATGTTATTGTTAAAAACTTCATTTTACATGTAGTTTAAAAAGCAAAGTTAACCTAGAAAGATGCAGGGTGCGCATATTGACTGGTGGAAAATCGGATCAGAGTGATTAGCTTTAGTATGTGTGGTTAAGAGAAATAATACCCCTGGCTCAAACCAAAAACTGCTGTACAGAATACTTCAGGGCTTTTTTTTTTTTTTTTTCCTTATGTAAAAGGTACATTTTAGAGGATTGTAAAGTCCTCTCAGGGAAAGATTGTTGCATTGGAAATGCAAGGAAACTATAAACCATGCAAACAGCAAGGATTTTGTTTAAAATATATAAAAATGTGTAATTGTCCAGACTTGCCTCGAGTGGCAGAAATATTGGGGTTTTTGTTTCGCTTCCTCTCCTACAGGATCAGTTTGCAATTAAATCCAGAAAACCTTTTACCATTATACTTTTATCTTTTCAGACAAACCACATAGACTGTAGCTATATTAAGTTGTTTAAAATGTGGTTGAGCTTTCCATGTACTCATATTGTCTTCAAAGTTCTTTGGTTTAGGAAACGTTACATCTCCTTCTAACCTCATTTTAGGATACAAAAATTTTGTTCATTAGTGATTTACATGGACTCTAAATAGTTGCTTCACTTTTTCCACCCCTTCCCCTCACTGCTTTTTTTTTTTTTTTTTTTTTTTGGTAAGGAGTATATCTACTGGGAAAGATGGGTCGATCTAATTCTAGATCCCATTCTTCAAGATCAAAGTCCAGATCTCATTCCAGCTCTAGGTCAAGATCCAGATCACATTCTAGAAAAAAGAGATACAGGTAAGTTGATGTCTTGCTGCATGGAAAAATGGTTTAGTGTATTAGTTGTCTGGAAATTATTTTTCAATTGCATGACGTTGTGGCAAAAGTGAGCCTCACATTTTACTTCATTTCAGGCAGTAGATAAATTCTGCTTTGAATGTAACTTCAATTACTTTGTTTGTTTAATACTTGGCTGTTTATTCTCTTTTCCTGTATCTCAAGATAATTTCAGAACACTAATGTGTCTTCATGATCTGTGGCTTGTTTGGTTCTCCCTTACTTCCTGTTTTCTTCCTCTAGTATCTTTCACTGTGATTTTCTCTGTATTTTTCATGCAGCTTTTCAGATCTGGAGAACTTAAGGCTTCAGCAGATAAACTTTGCTGTATCTTGTCTTCTCAGTTGCTTCCAGCCTTTTCCTCATCTTTCTTAGTAGTGGACATTATCATCTTCCATGAATGAAGTGGCTGAATTGAATGTTTACTGCTGCCTCAGCTGCTGTTCACAGTCTGGCATATTAAAGAAGGGGTCATCTAACTTCATGTTCCAGGCTGTGAATCGTGGTGGCTGAGAACTGAATGCCATGCTCCAGAGTGATGATAATCTCTGATAACATGGCAGGGCAGGCCACCAAGGCTAGTAATGTCTTAATTATGTGTTGCTGAAGTCTACATTTCAGAGTCCTTAGGGGTATAGATATATTCATTTATTATAATCCTTTGAGACAGAAATAATAGATTGTAGAAGTTACCTTATCATTGTTAGTCCACTTCCTTTACCATTCTGTTTGCATTTGATAAATGTAGCATTTAGTGTCAAGGCACTTTTTCTTTTTTAACTCTCCAATTGTCAGATATTAATGTTTGCTTTTTAATTTTAGTTCTAGGTCTCGGTCAAGGACATATTCACGATCTCGCAGCAGGGATCGTGTTTATTCTAGAGATTATCGCAGAGATTACAGAAATACTAGAGGAATGAGACGTCCCTATGGTTACAGAGGAAGAGGTAGAGGGTATTATCAAGGCGGAGGTGGTAGATACCATCGTGGAGGTTATAGGCCTGTCTGGAACCGAAGACACTCTCGAAGTCCTAGGCGTGGCCGTTCACGTTCCAGAAGCCCAAAACGAAGGTCTGTGTCTTCTCAGAGATCCCGGAGCAGATCTCGTCGATCTTACAGATCTTCCAGGTCCCCAAGGTCCTCTTCATCTCGTTCTTCATCCCCATACAGCAAATCACCTGTCTCTTCCAAAAGACGTGCGTCTCTGGAAAAGCAGGCAAAGAAAACTGAAGGGGCTCCTTTGCAAGATAGCCCCTTGAAAAATAAATCACAAGATGAACAGAAAGATACATTTGAACATGACCCATCAGAGTCTCTTGACGATTTTAACAAATCATCAGCAGCTTCTGGCGACATTTGGCCTGGCCTTTCAGCATATGATAACAGTCCAAGGTCACCCCATAGTCCTTCAATTGCCACCCCACCTAGTCAGAGTTCATCTTGCTCTGATGCGCCTTTGCTTAGTACAGCCCACTCAGCAAAGGACACACCTCAACATTCCCATTCCATTCAGCATAGTCCTGAGAGGTCTGGCTCTGGTTCACTTGGAAATGGTTCTAGCCGTTATAGTCCTTCTCAGAATAGCCCACTGCATCATATCCCTTTGAGGAGAAGCCCTGCAAAGACAATCCCATCACAGAGTGCTCCACGTGAGGAGGCTCGAGCACGGTCATTTTATCCTGAGGGTGGTGATCAGGAAACTGCAAAAGGTGGAAAGTTTATGAAAAGGTAAGAATTAAATTATAAGCCTAATGTTGCCTTTTAAAATATTCCCTGTCATAGAGTTTAGGCAAGATCATCACAGTGCCTTGGAAAACACAATATGGAAGGAATA
Organism: Brotogeris chrysoptera; assembly: GCA_030323915.1. Taxonomy (NCBI): domain Eukaryota; kingdom Metazoa; phylum Chordata; class Aves; order Psittaciformes; family Psittacidae; genus Brotogeris; species Brotogeris chrysoptera. The sequence continues at coordinate 22,470 of JARCZZ010020811.1, forward strand.
CTATGGAATAAATATTACTAATCTTAGTCTGGCTGGAATTTAGCTAGAAACATGCCTTTTCCTCATAAGGTGCCTCAAATTCTTGGCTGTCAGCTAGTGGAGATAGGGACACGTATCCTTGAGGAAGAATTGGTTTGTGCTTTTCCTTTACGGTGTTCTTAGGCTCCATTTACTGTTAGGAAAAATCTTAATTGGAATAGTGTGTGCATCAGACTTGCTTGTTTGATAAAGAATTCTGTTCAAGTGTTTTAAAATTTTATTGCTTTGTGTAGTTTGAAGTGCAAATATTTTGGAAGTCTGAAAATGCAGATGTGGTACAATGATTTCTCTGTTAACAAACAGCATTGATTGCTAATTGTGTGGTGCAACTTTGATGCCTTGACTTCTATTACTTATGGAAAAGGATAGGTCTTAGAATTATATTCCAAGAATACCACTGATGTGAAAGAATGACATATTTAAAATTTGGTGCATATTTTCCAGTTACCATAAAATTCTTCAACTTGCTCTTAAAATGTTTGATACAGTAGTAATCTTTAAAAGTTGTAAGAATCTTACTGACATTACAGTTCTTTTCTAATGTGACTTGTACCTCAGTGGATTTCTCTTAAAATGAATTACAGAGCAAAGCTGTGACTATGCTATATAGATTTGTTGGTAGGTTTGTAAATGAATTTCTCCAGTGATTTATTATGTAAAAATACATTGCTTAGAAGATCAAAAATACTACTTCCTTTCAGATGTGCTGGAGTCATGAATGTATTAAGACATATCTGAAAACCGTGTATAGTGGCTGAACTAATTAACTGGTGTGTTTCTGTGCTTAGGAGAGCTGCCTTCTAAGGGTTCCTTTCTTGTGCACATTATAGTGAATGCATTAAGCCTCTGTCAGACTTTGGAATTGTTTTAGAAATGTGCAGGATCTTGAAAATAATTCACTGTTTTAAAAATGGTATTCCTTTAACTTTTGCACTAAAGTACAAAAAGAATTACAGTCTAAATTACCACATTTCATGTGAATTTGATGGGAAAAAAATGACTGCTATAAGAGAAAATGATTAAGAAAGAACAAACTACTAGTTTTTTTTTTAGAAATCCTCTGCTTGAGTTTATAGTGTGTTCTGCAGAAAGGCATCATATTCTTCAGATGCCTCCAGAAGTACATAGATGACACTGGGCACAGTGTTAGCGGTGTGCAAAGTGTTGCATGCTGAAACTGAATTGCTCAGAGGAATGTATTTTCTTCTTCTTGGTGTGGGATTGAAACAAAAGAGGAATGCAAGTGAACTGGAATGAATGCAATCCAGAGTTACCAGTCTCTTCTTTGCTATCCACAGGTACACAGATGAAGAGTCTAGAGTATACCTGCTTGATAGGGGTAATACCAGGGAGAAGGAGGCCCAGAAGGAAAGAGGATCAGAAAAAGGGAGGACAGAGGGAGAAAGGGAATGGGAGGAACAGGAGACTTTAGATTTTTTTGTTGATAAAGAGCCAGGGAAAGAAAAGTTTAATGACTCTGAAGGGGAGGACACTGAGGAGACAGAGGATTACAGACAGTTCAGAAAGTCTGTCCTGGCAGATCAGGGTAAAAATTTTCCTACTGCATCTCACCGGAATGCTGAGGAGGAAGGAGCCAAATACAAATCTAAAATACCAATCAAGGGCAATAGAGAGAACGATGGATTTAGAGATGAGAAAAATTATAAGCCTAAGGAGACTGGCTATGTAGTGGAAAGGCCTAGCACAACAAAAGATAAGCACAAGGAAGAAGACAAGAGTTCTGAGAGACAAATGAAGAAAGAAACTCAGTCACCTGAGCAGGTAAAGTCTGAAAAGCTCAAAGAACTCTTTGATTACAGTCCCCCTCTACACAAGAATCTGGATGCGAGAGAAAAATCCACCTTCAGAGAGGAGAGCCCACTTAGGATCAAAATGATAGCCAGTGATTCCCATCGTCCTGAAGTTAAACTCAAAATGGCACCGGTACCTCTTGATGATTCCAATAGGTAAATTATTCCATTCTACAGTGTGGTTCTCCACCTGCCTGCAGGGTTTTTCATCTTTATTTAAACTAGCGGTTTCTTTCTGTGTGTTTCTCTCATGATGCATTTAGACCTGCTTCCTTGACTAAAGACAGGCTGCTTGCTAGCACACTTGTCCATTCCGTCAAGAAGGAGCAAGAGTTCCGATCCATCTTTGACCACATTAAGTTGCAACAGGCCAGCAAAAGCACGTCAGAGTCATTTATTCAGCACATTGTGTCATTGGTTCATCATGTCAAAGGTATGTGTTCAGTTTGTTGTACCAAATACATGTCTGACAATTTCATTTAAGCCTGTTTGGTGTCTCTAGTACAGGAAGATTTCAGTAGTCTTTTAATGTTGATGCAGTCAGATTTTCTTCCTTTTGAGGTACACGTAAAAATAATTAGAAAAATAATAGCCGCAGAAGCTAGTATTAAAACCCTCCAACAAAACACAACAAGCTGTGTAGATGCATTATAGTGGTTATACTGTATTTCTGGATAAGTTTCTGAGCAAAGTTTGAATATTTGCAGTGTTTTAAACATACTACATCAGTCTGATGTAGTTTTATTTTAGTGGCTCTACATACAACTTTATATTAAGTGGTGTAGTATGGGTTGCCAGGTGTCTTTTGCACTGTCTGTACAATGGCATTCCTTTTGGAGCCCTCTAGAGCTCATTTCCAGGTTCTTACTAGAACAGGTTTTTTGTCTCAATCAGATTTAAGAAAAGTTGTGCTCTAAATGATACTAAAGTACAGCTTGACATTTTATTCTTTTTTGACAATATTGGAGTGCTGGAGCCAGGAATTTCACTTACATGAACTTGGCGGTGGCTAAATAAACCTCCATAAAATGAATTATACACTAATTAATATGTGATTTATCAGTAGTCCTGCTGCTTAGTATAAGCAACTCAAACGCTCAGCCAACCACCACCAGCACAAAAAAAACCCCAACCCTAACCCCAAAATCCAGACCATCAAAGTGGATCAATTTCCTTTAGGGCCCATATTTTGTCAAAGTTTTCTGATGGGAGAAACTGATAATTCCTTAATATCCAGTGAGTGTGTTTGGAGAGTTCCTTAAATGCTTTTTTCCCCCACAGTATTTACTGTATTTCACTGGGCTGTTGTCTTGTTCTTGTGTTTAATGTACTGGGATAATAACAGAAGGACTTGATGGTGAAAATAATTTTGCCGTATCATCATACAAAGAGGGAATGTGAAAAGACTTATTTAAGTGACCAGTTTCAGCATATCTGTCTCTAAGCACTGTTTTTTAATATGCTTTAGCTTTCAAAATCACAAAGATTTGCATGCTGAGATTCCAATGAAAGCCTCATTTTGTTGGCAAAGTTCAGATTACTGTGATTAAGGTCACATGATCTCCTGCATTTTGAATTACTTATAAAGAAAAAAGTAATAGCAGTAATAGATTATGATAAGGTATTAGATGGAATAAAAAAAAGAGTTTTATTGGGACACCTGTTTAGAGTTTGTTTTGAAAGCATCTATTTTACTGATGTAAAGAGATTTAAGGCTCAATCCAGTGAGAGTTTCTGTAAGTTTTTGCTTTTATGGTACATATGTAGGCTGTAGGTGAAGTAATTTTCCTGAAACTCATACATGCTTATCACAGTCTAGACTGTTTTTCTGTAAACTCTTATATGCTAAATACCTGGTAAATGTAACAGCTTAACAGCCTATCTGGTCAAAGTTATTAGAATATGTACAGTTACAGTTGTTTTTGAAGGCAGAACTTCTCTTTAAGTTTCAAATTTACTGTGGTCTATGATCAGATTTTAGTAACTCTTGACAAATGGAAGTAATGTTCATTGTTGGTGTGATGCAACCAGTCTGAACAGCTCTTTATTAATGTAGAGCTGAAAATGCCCAGTGATGTTTTCTTTTTCATTGTAACTAGGTCCTGGAATGTGTTTTGAAATGGCAAAATCCATGTTACAAAAGTAAAATAGCTGTTGAAAGATACAGATGCCAAACAGGCAAAGTTGAACCTTCTGTCTTCCTGGCAAAAATGGCATAAAAACAGAGTTGCTAGCTCAAATTCCTGTGTTTGGTGGAATTATGATTGAGGCACTACCCTTGTAGTGGCCGTTTCAAGTTTTAATGGTTGGTTATGAGAAAATACTGGATGCCGGGCGGTAAGTTGATACAGATGTATGTTGACCTGTTAAGCAGATAGCTTGCTTCATATGTAACATTTCATAGCTCATGACTTTATGTATTTCTATATTACATTTAAACACATCTGTTGAGCTGGTTTAGAAACTGAGTTTTGCTGTTGCTAATTTAACTGTCTCTGAAGGAAAGAGAAAATTTGTCAGAAGTTGTCAAGTTTGCCAAGATGCCAGATGCTTAAATGAATTTATTTACCTGTAGGTGTGTTAATTGTTTTGGATTGTTTATCATCACATCTTCAAATTAAGAAGTTGTATTCCTATAAGAAATGATTTGCTAGGTCATTTGTGTAGTTATTGAAGCATATATTACTTAAGCATTGAGATAAAACACTTAAGTTAAAGATGAGATGAATAGTAAAATATACTTACTGAAAGTATTCATGTCTCAAAATAACTTCATTTTCTCTTATGGACAAAGTACTACTGTTAAGAAATTGCTCCTTTCTCTGTCATTAGAGAAAAGTGTTATTGAAAATGCAAGTTTAATCTGTAAATTAGCTTCAATGAGATGTGATACAGTCATGGCATAGTATAAGTAGACTTGCAGTGGTGCTGTGCACTGTTATTTTGTTTGGGTTCCAGAATGTGTAAAAATAGGGAAAACACCACATTTGCTTGACCTGATAAATTTATTGAAAATACTTTGTTTCTTGCCTGCTACTTGCCTTTGTCAGGAGTAAAATACATGTCAGTTGAATTAAACTAATGAAACAGTGTTGTTTCTATTGTAACCAACAGAGCAATACTTCAAGTCAGCTGGAATGACCCTAAATGAGAGGTTCACTGCATATCAAAAAGCTACTGAAGAACACTGCACCCGGCAAAAGAGCCCAGAAATACATAGGTAAATGTTAACTCCATATGTAGATGCTTTGTGTTTCAGATGATGTCTGCTATTATTTCTTTTGGGAACCCAGAATAATTTTTCTAATCCTTATGGAGTAATGTGTCAATTTCTGTGTAAACACAAATACCAGAAAACCCCACCAACACCCCCTTCCACAAAAGAACCTGTGTGAGCCAAGTCTGGCTTCATCTGTGGCTTTGTAGCAGATGTCTTTACCTGTGTATCTCATTCGGGATATATTTACTTTTCTCACATGCAGTGCTCAAATTGAGGGGCATATTTCTTAATGATGAAAAGAAGCTCTGTACGTGCATCTTTTATTCTTCAGCGTGAAATGTTCCATCTCATACTACTTTAGGGTTTTTTCTGTGTTAATTTACAGCAGTTTTTTTGAAAACTTGAGAGCCTGAAAGATAAGAAGGTAGGCATGCAGATGTAATTTCTGAACATGTGCTGTAGCTTTATGATGCAGTGTACTACATTTGTGTTGCATGTGAGGATATATTATCTCCATATTCAGTATCCAACTTCACAATTTTCCTTAATGGCTAAGTATTTTCGACTTTACAGCAAGTTATTGTAGTGTTGATGTCAGCTGTAGGAGTCTCAACTGGCTGCATACACTGATCTTTTGAAATAACTGATTAAACGTTACTTGCATCTTCAAAGCTGTACTTAAAATGTGAAAAATCAAACTGCCTGTTTGTGTGTTTAGCATATTTTATGCAAAGCAGAACCAGGGTTTTTAGTTTTTAGTCTTCTTTTTTATTCTGATGGTGGATCTTTATATGCAAAAAGTTTGTTCTACTGCAAAAAATAGCTTGTTTCTCAGTTTTCTGTGGAAAAGAAATGTCTGAGGCCATTAACAGTCACATACACACATGTCAAGACACTGTTTTTATTTTACATTTAGGAGGATTGACATCTCTCCAAGTACCCTGAGGAAGCATACCCGTTTAACAGGTGAAGAGAGAGTCTTTAAAGAAGAAAGTCAAAAAGTAGGTTCAAAGTAAAAGTCCCATCTGTATTTCTAAACTTAATGTATTTCGTTTCCCTTTAAATCTGAACTTCATTTTAGTGTTTGTGTATAAAAATGCAAAAATAATTTTTATTTATTGTCTTTATTGTCTTGCATTTAGAACATTCTTTTTTTCTTTTGAGTAGAACATGTTACCAAGAAGCCAGTTTGTGTAGCATGATTTTGCTATATTGATAATGTGGTATGTAAGGTCAAGTCTTCTTCCACCTTTCTTCTTGGGCATAGCTTGGCCATTTTTGTGGCACTAAGCTGCCAAAAAGCAAAGAATAGAAAGGGCTGGGGGGAAGCACTGAGGTGATGATGTAGTATGGTTGAATTACAAAGGCACTTGTACTCTGTTAAATCAATTCACCAGAAGAAAGGAATACTCAAACATTCTCTAAACCATGTATTATGGTCTGTCTGCATGAAAAACCAAGTATCCCATTGGCTTGATGGGAATGCTTGTTTGAAACTGAAATTCTTAAGCTATTCTTTTTTTAGATCTAGCCATTGCATGTAGAAGGCGTTCAATTAAAGTCAGTTTGCTTGCTGAAGAGTTTGTTGAAAAATAGGTAAATTCTATCTTGCTTTTTTGAAAATAGTTGCAGAACTTGCCTTTTCTTTCAGCTCCTCTTCTGGATGTTTTATTTCAAAATTTTGTTCCAAAATACATATTTGTTTACAGGGAGATAAAAAATTAAGGTGCGATTCTGCTGATCTTCGGCATGACATTGACCGACGTAGAAAAGAGCGAAGTAAAGAACGAGGAGACTCAAAGGGTTCCAGGGAATCCAGTGGGTCAAGAAAGCAGGAGAAAACTCCCAAAGATTACAAGGATTACAAATCTTACAAAGATGACAGGTAAATATTTGAAGTCTGTTTATAGGTTTTTAGCTTCTAATTAGCCTTTTGTAATTGTAAGCTTAATTGCTTTCAATTTTCAATGTATAATGGAACATTTAAATTTAAACAATTAAAATTATTTGTTTTACAGCAAATATGTATTATCTGTCTTTTACACGGCTTATGGTGGATGAGGACAAAAACTTTGGAATAGCAAGCTAACACTGAAAAAAAAATGACAAATTAATCTGTCCTATTATCCAGGCTACATCAGGAGGTTGGACTTCAATGCAGTACATTTCTATAAACAGTTTGTGTAAGAACTTTGGTTCGTTATGCTTGATTCCGCACTTTTTCAACTCATAACACCCAGAGTATGAGAATCTTACTGATACTTAAGTTTTAATATGGGTGAGAAGGGGAATTGTTATTTTTATCTAAAGCCAGTGGGCTCTTCTTAAGAAAAAAATGTTAGCCTATCTCAGTGGATACTGTGTAGCAGTGGTAAGAGTTATTTCAGGTATGACCTTCTTTTGAATAGAATATAAAATCTTGTAATTTGGGTCAAATTAGTACCACTATGGGGTTAGTAAAAGTCTTGCTGTAGGAATGTTTTCCCCTGCTTTGTACGGAATATACAATGAATTTTTACTTACGCTTTCTGTTTCCCATTTACTTTGTGACTTTGGTATCCACATTATCTTCCACTGGCTAATTCCCTGCAGCCATCTACGTAGGGAAGCCCACACCATATCTTCTCAATTGTGCAAACTGAACTGTGTAAAGTTACTGTAAGACTGCCTTCAACTTCTGTTTTTTTGCCTCAGAAGAAAGGCAAATCTTAAAAGTAACAGAATCTCTCCATGGCTTCAAAACCTAGAAAAGCTGTATTTGCAGTTTGCAGACTGCTGCTTTCCAACTCACTAGCAATAAGACACATTTAGTGCATTTGAATGTATTAAAGGGAGGCTGGAAAGTGGAGCTATACTGCAGCTTAATACCTGAAGTACATAACATATATATGATTTTATAACCAGAAGGGGGATAGTTTTTCATAAAAGAGACCTGTTTTAGTATAGCATGTTACAGACTATCTAGTACTTTTAAAATAGCACACAGTGTATCTTTTTATTTTTCAGTAAACAAAAAAGAGATCAAGACCGTGCTCGGTCCTCCCCATCTTCCTCCCCATCTTCTTCCTCATCCAGCTCTCGAGAAGAAAAGGATTGCAAGAAAGAAAGGGATGAAGAGTTCAAAACCCACCACGAACAAAAAGAATACTCTGGTTTTGCAGGAGTTAACAGGCCAAGAGGCACCTTTGTAAGTTGCTCTCTTCTTATTACCTAGGCTAGACTGATTTCATAGCAGTGATTCTTGAATTCCTTTATGTGGTGTACCAAACCTGGAAAGTTGTTTGGTTTGTTTTTTTTTCTCCCCCAGCCCTGCCCAATAGCAGTTAGTTGGTGTGCAAATACATTAGCATGCCACTAGAGATCCTAGCTAAGGGTGGGAAAAGTTATTTCTTGCTTCTTCCTTGCTCTTTAGTAATTATGTTGTTTCCTAACAGGATCTGAAAAATTACGTGTCTGTAAATATGAAATCCTGTGATCTGTTATCTCTTTAACTCCATGCAGCTTCTGTCACTTTCCATGTCACTTGGTTTGGTTTTGCCCTCCTTTGTCTGTGATGCCTGCAACCTGTTAAGTAGAGAATGGTACATATTTAAAAATGTACATCAACAAACAGCTGTATTGAGGAGAGGAGATGGTATACTTGTGGGTTGTTTTTTTTTCCCCAGTGTTTCTTTGGTCTGGAGTAGCCACAGTGAGCATGAAAGCTCATTAATTTAGCACTGGAATGTGTTTTAGCATTGTGATTTGGAAAGTAACACATTGACCACACAGTCTTGAGAAAAATCTTAACATTAAAACTTCCATATTAATGTAATTACTGATATTTAACTGAGAAATGTAGAAGTCCTAGGGAAGACTAGGAATCAATAAAGGAGGCCTTGAAAATGTAAGGAACACTTGACAAAACAAAAAACAACCCAACTTAAAAATACCAAACCCACACCAAAAAAAACCCCAGCCAACCCCAAACCAAAACACACATGCAAAATAACTCACACACGCAAGAAATAAAAGCCCTTAGAAAACCAAAACAAATTGGGGGAAAAAAAAAAGTTCAGTGTGCTTGGGTGTGGGAATCTGCCAAATAGACTTATATAATGGGCAGGAGTAATTTTATAGCTTCATAATATTTCTTTCATGTAGCCTATAATTAACACGAAATAATGCTAAAAGGCATTGACAGCTATAAATATACATTGAATTGTTTGTAGTAGTATAAAAACTTGTGAACTACACATGAGGGTTTCTGAAATGCATTTGGGGTGTGCAATGCTTGAGTTAGGGTTTGAATCTTCCAGCTAAAAAGCTTTAGCTACTTGGAAGAAAATTAAACACTCACAACTTCTAACATTAAAAATGCAGCATTTCCTCCTGTCTTGTTACTTTTTTCAATATAATTATGCTAAGGAGCATCTGTGTGGCATAAATGTCTAAATCCTTCCATGGTGTAGGCATCAAATAGGACAATATCAGCGTAGCCTGTAGGTATATGAGCTAGTGGCACTGAGTTAAACAACGCGGAGCTTAAAACCCCTCTCTTGTCAGAAAATTCATAATTGGTGGAAGCCTTACTGCTTTGTAAAAACCAGATTGTATGCATTGTGAAAAAGGTGCTACTTTACATGAAATTTAAGTAGATGCGAATAGGAAATTTAATAGACTCCTAATTTAACTAGCGGTGACTGCCAGTTCTGACTATGCAATAACTGGTTGATGTTCCCTAATGGGGAATTACATGGTCACACATGAGCTTATTGAACATACTGTACCTGGACAGGAGAAACTTAAGTAGGCCAGTCTGTTGAGTTACTTGGATGTTCTCTCCAGGCATACAGGCTGGATGGTATTGAAATACACAGACTAGCTGGTGTAGGAATTTGTTTGTAGTTTAGGCTAAGAGTGGCTGCATTCCAGTGAATATTGCTTTGCCTTTGGAGTAGATAAAATATCCTGGTTGTGAATCCTTCCCAAAGCAGAAAGGTTTGATATGCTTGAGAGAGAGATTGGTCGATGGAGGAGACTTTAAGCTAAGCTGTCAATTTCTTGTTAAATCAGCAAAGATTTTTGCAGTAACACTTGCGGCTAGATTTATAGTACTTAATTCTAGGTTTCTTATACATAAAACAGAAATAGTTTTAAACTAGGAACAGAGAAATAAGGGTAAGTAGAATCACTGTCATTAGTATCCAGCTCCTAAAGAATTCTGTTTTCTGTATAAAAGGATTTTTCCTATATAAACTATACTTTTTTTTGTGATGGTCTTTGCAGTAATTAAGCCCATAAATACAACACCATAGTAGACTTCATATCCTGTAGTTCTTTGCCTGAAACATGACCTGGTGGGGAGGAGTGTGTCAACACAGTGTTGAAGAAAGCTGTAGGTATTTTCCTTGAAGGGAATCTGATCATAGGACGTAACACCAGGAAATACTCATCTCTCCTTTTTTTAAAATCCTGCCAATTTCATCTCTACATTTTTTTATTTTTTTTTTCCTTTTCCTAAGTATGATACTTCTTGTTGTGCCCTAATTTGTAAAGGTTCCAAAGCTATTAGAAATAAGGCATGTAGCATTTCCTCTCTTGCACAGGTGGCTTTTTCTTTTTGGTGATAGTCTGCCACTTTCCAGCTGATTTTCTAAGCAGGGGTTTGTGTGGTTTTTTTCTTACATACATCCCCTCTCCCACCCTCCCCAACCCCCCATTTTTGATGGGTCTTACGAGCCTTTCACAGATGTTTTTTTAGCCTCTTTGATTTCAGAGTACTTTTAAAACTGTCTAGCATAAATTCAGCAGTAGAAGTGCTGGAGTATTATGGAACTACTTATTTTTAATAAATGAAGTTATTTCCAGTCATATTTTTGTAAAGTTACTCTTATGCCCCAGTTATGTCTAACTCTGCTGTGTATGGAAATCGTGTTCTGTAGGAACTGCAGGTTTTAGCAGTCTGTCTTTCCAACCTAACCTTTGTTTTCTCCTTGAATGGAGGATATAAACTCTCATTTAATGTTTCCTACAAGCTAAAAATTTACATGCTGAGGGAAGTGCATATGTTGCTTGGTGTATTCTGAGTTGAGTATTTGTTGCTGTAAGATTTTACAGCATATAATTTTGAAGTCCTCATTATAAAGGTTAGGACGCTATTTTTCACTTCAAGCATTTCTGCTCTGTATAGTACATACTATTGATTGTAATAAAGAAATTGTTCATTTGAAATATTATTTGCCTAACTTACATTTCTGAATGTTGAAAATTAGTAACACAAAGTGGATATACTTATTTGAAAACTGCTTTGTTTGTATGTATTCTAAAATCACTTCCTCATAACCCATATGACTGACTCCATAAATTATATTTCTTTTCCCCCTGACAGTATTCTCCCTTTTTCAGTCTAGTTTTTATGTTTGTTTTTGTCTGTGAACAGCTTCAGAAGCTTCTTCTGACCCTTTGTTGCAACACACTGGTTTGCCAGCAGTCAAAGGAAATTTCATTTTGGTGGTTGTGGGTCAATTTATATCAAGAACTAATGTGTTTCAATTAAGTTGAATAGAATCATTATTTCAAAGTGAATGCTTGAATAGATTAAGGTAACATATAGAATTGAAAATGGTTTTACACTAGTGGTTACTGTAATTAAGCACAGAAAGCTATTTTCAGTTATAGAGAACATGAACTCTTCATTGTGGTTTTATGTAAATGGATTAAATGACGTCTTGGTTAATCAGTTTCGAATTAGGGGCAGAGGAAGAGCCAGAGGAGTCTTTGCTGGAACAAATACTGGTCCCAGCAACTCAAATACTACTTTTCAGAAGAGACCGAAGGAAGAGGAATGGGATCCTGAATATACCCCAAAAAGCAAGAAATACTTCTTGGTGGGTGTGGAGAAATCGATACCTTATGCATGCTTTTGTTTTTTTCAGACTTTCTACAAGTGTAGAAGTAGCATGCATGTACAGACATAGTTACATAAATGTGAGGATAGCAGGGTTGTTGGGAGTGACTGGTTCCGCAGCTTTTGTGTTGTTTCACAGCAGGCTGTGGCAGTAACTGAGGCCTGACACAGAATTCATGTTCAAAACTTCCATCAGTGACTGGGGAAGAGGGCAGACTCAGACTAAAATTACTAAACTTAATTTTGAAGGGAAAAGACTTCTGCTGTGTTTTTCTGGGTTTATGTCTATATGGCATTCAAGTTTTGTCTTACCTTTGGAAGTCTGCAATAGTGGAAGATCAGGAAAAGCTGACAATATTTGTGGGTGTATGTAGGCTGACTGTTATTAGCAGTCCTTCTGTTATTGAGTAGTGTGATAGCCGTAAAATCACCTTATTTTGCATTTTCCCCCGTCTGGATTATGAAAGAAGGATTGGCGATATAACCACTCAGTAAGTAGTGTAGTGTGCTGAACAGGTAGCTTCTGTTTCAGTGATTTCCTTAACAATGCAGATTTCTAAGGATACTGTTTCACTATGGAAAAAAAGTTAAGTGAGGAAGATTAGACCTTTTCCTAAAACATTATAGCTTGTCACATATAGTAACAGTTAATCCAAGAAATAATGCAGTCACAATATGGGTGTTTGTAAAAAGAGTTCTCCTCCATCTCCCCACATTTATATAAACATTTCTGATCTGTAACCAGAAAGATCTGATAATCTGTTAATTCAGAAGTTCTGTGATAGCTAGAACAAGTAATTGTAGCTATTAAAATTTTTATACCTAAAAATGTGGTTTTAATAAAAAAACCCCACACATTAACTATTCTCTAACAATTATTAATAAACTGCTTTATATAGGTGTGGTATGTGTTTAGTAGTTCAGATTTCTTTCCAAATCACAAGTCAAAAGAGCAGATGTCAAAGCAAGTGTACCTCACTCTTCTGAATATAAACCTTTTTCATATGAAATAATTGTATGTAATGTTCATGCAGTGCATGGGATGATTGTCAGAAGATTAACCAAACTACATAAGCTTATATTTGGTAGCAAGATAGCAGAATTTAAGCTAATGAACCAAAGAAACTCAACTGTTGTTAATGTCAGATTTGAACAGTTTAAACTTCATTTTCCCTGTGTTGCACAGGTGAAGCAGGGTTTCTGAAAACTGCCTTCAGTTACCCTCCCTTAATAAGTGTAAAGAATTCTATCTCTGCTTTGAAGTAAAAATAACAAGTCCTAGCACATTCCTAGAGCTTTCTTCTTTAAAATCACAAATACTTTATTCTCAAAGCTAGTTACTTTAGTCTGACTGAAGTGACAGCTGATTTGGTACTCACAAACACTGGAGTAGGTCCACAGCTAATAAGGGCTCTTAAACAATTTATTATGATCTGAACTGTTAAAAAGTTCTCTGAATTTGTTTTTTGTTTGTTTTTGTTTTGTATGTATAGTATAAATTTAATAATAGACTACTAACATTTAAGGTATACATTTAATAGGCATTCGAACTTTGTTCTTTGTCTGATATTATTGTAGCATGATGACAGAGACGATGGTGTGGATTATTGGGCCAAAAGAGGAAGAGGCCGTGGTACTTTCCAGCGCGGCAGAGGGCGTTTTAACTTCAAAAAGTCAGGTAGCAGTCCGAAGTGGACACATGACAAATACCAAGGGGATGGAATTGTGGAAGATGAAGAAGAAACAATTGAGAATAATGAAGAAAAGGACAGACGCAAAGAGGAAAAGGTAAACAGTTCAGTGAATTGCAGATTAGACAGTTTATCTTGCAGTATCTAAGGTAATTATGTGGGGGGTGAAGTGGATCATAGAATCATAGAATACTTAGGGTTGGAAAGGACCTTAACATCATCTAGTTCCAACCCCCCTGCCATGGGCAGGGACACCTCCCACTAAACCATGCGGCCCAAGTCTTGTCCAACCCAGCCTTGAACACCGCCAGCGATGGAGCATTCACAACTTCCCTGGGCAACCCATTCCAGTGTCTCACCACCCTTACAGTAAAGAATTTCTTCCTCATATCCAATCGAAACTTCCCCTGTTTAAGTTTGAACCCATTATCCCTTGTCCTCTCACTACAGTCCCTAATAAAGAGTCCCTCCCCATTCTCTATAGGCCCCTTGAGATATTGGAAGGCTGCTATGAGGTCTTCATGCAGCCTTCTCATCACCAGGCTGAACAGCCCAAACTTTCTCAGCTTCTCTTCATACGGGAGGTGCTCCAGTCCCCTTATCATCCTTGTGGCTCTCCTCTGCACTTCTTCCAACAGTTCCATGTCCTTTTTATGCCGAGGACACCAGAACTGCACACAATACTCCAAGTGAGGTCTCACGAGAGCAGAGTAGCAGGCAGGGCAGGATCACCTCCTTCGACCTGCTGGTCACACTCCTTTTGATGCAGCCCAGGATACGTTTGGCTTTCTGGGCTGTGAGCACACACTGCCTGCTCATTTTCTCATCGACCAACACACCCAAGCCCTTCTGCAGGGCTTTTCTGAATCTCTTCTCTGCCCAACCTGGATCTGTGCTTGGGATCATGTCAAAAGGTTTTGGAGTTTGAGTTATTAACATTTTACGAGACTCTTTTCTTTCTTTTAACAGGAATAACCCTGGAAGAAAGTTGTAGCTGAAAGCAGCTCTTGCACCACCCACCCAACATTTTTAATATGTTTTTTGGGATTTTTTTTTTGTTTTGTTTTTGTTTTTGTTTTTTTTTGTTGTTGTCAAATGAATGTAAGCGTTTTACTTAAATTTTACTGTTGGAAAGTAGTTTAGAGGGATTGTTTTTGTTTCAAGCCTTTAGAAAAAAACCTTGATATGGTAAACAATGTTAATGATCGTACAGGTAGGAAGTAAAATATTTGTAACAACTTTTAAGAAATTTTACTGTTTGTTATATGCAGTGTAATTCTGCTTTGTCCAAATACATGGTCAAGTACAACTCTAAAAGTTTTGATTCTCTCCTATGTCTGTGTTTTATTCTGAAGTAAACTTACAGCTCTGCACACCTGAAATCTTGGAGCAGCATTTTTTATAAACTGATTGCTACTTCTGTGTTGCCTCTTTGTCAGTAGTGTATTTAAGGGTAGTTATCCAGTTATAGCATAAGTGCAGACAGTTGTGCAACAAAAAAAGGCTAAAAATACCCACCACAAAAATCTCTCAAACAGGTAAAACAAGATAAATTAAAAACTTGAATCAGTAAAGATACTTTAGATATACTAAACAATTCTGTAAAGGGTGAGCTCCATTACAGTGCCCTGGAATGGAATACTTTCCTTTAGTATTCCATTTGATAGTATGTGCAAATTTGAAGTTACAACTCAGTGGTAAAACTCAAGTTAGCAAAAGGTGTGAGAAGTGACACTTTCTTCAATGCTGATTTTAAAATAGGTGTGCTTCTAATACTTTTATAGCCAAAGTGCAGAAGAAACCTCCAGTTGTTTTGGTTGGTTGGCTTTTTAAACAAAAGCAGCAAGCCCACAAACTTAGTTTAGTGGTACATACATTTTTAACCTACAGAATGGTAAGGATGACAGTAACCCACTTGAATTACCAGAACAAGGGCATTCTGATACAAGGACTGCTTAAGTTTTTCTTTCTCAGTTCTCTCTAGATAACAGCAAATCTAATATTACATGGAGCTAAAAGTGTAATTGTTCTTAGTTTGCCCCTTGGAATAGCATACTGCCCTTGAAAAAAGGGAGGGAAGGTGGGGAGGAAAACCTTTGGTAGAGGTGTTTGTGTTTAATATGTATGCCTTCTTATGGCTTTACTGTTAGGGAGTAGTTAACCAGCTGCCCTATCCAAATTAAATACTAGAAGGTAGAAAAAATGTAGTACTGTCACTTATCCTAACTAGTTGAGAAGACTATTTCAGATGATACTAGTTTGCCATCATCTGTGTAGAAAGGGAAATAGGAGTAATACTTGACCTCCAGTAGTACAGTAATACTTGGACCTCCAGTAGTACTTACTAAAGGGTCATTCCTGCCTCATGGTTTGCGAGGTATAGGCAAACTACTGTGGTTGCAGAACTTGTTTTTACACATACACTGTATCTTTTAATAGCTGTTTGAAGAGTAAAAATTATTATTCCTTGGATTTAGCAAAGCTCACACAGGCTTTGTATATGTTAAATCAGAATAAGCAAGAAAAGGAAGAAAACAAACTTGGCAGCAGTGTCGAAGTTTGGCCTAATGAAGTGAAATTTAACACAAATTTGAAACTTGACAGAGAAGACCAAGATACATTTGAAATATCATAACCTTAGGACAGATAATCTGTATCATCTAGGTCAAATTGAAGGTGGATTGCTGTGGTCTGTTTGTCATAAGGCAATACAGTTCCAGCACGATGAGACAGATTCAAGTTTTCCACTGCAGTTGAATGTCCAAGGAAATCTGGCGGAGATTGCTTTGACAGCGGCATTTAATGTTACAGACTGGTCTGTAGCTTAGATCATAAAAATCTTTGTTATCCTGAGTTTTGGTGCAGTTCATTAAAGATGTCATTTGTTGATTACAGAACACATGGCGACAGCCATAAATACATTTAAAAACTGCCCGAGTTAAGATAATTTAAGCAAAGGTGCAAGTTGAAGTCTGCCATGAGATCTACAAGAAACAAAGTGGGAGTTGAGGTTTTTTTTCTTTTATAATTCAAAACTAATGCTTCAGCACTTACTACTTACACATGAATAATGAATTTTCACTGTTGTGATAAGAAAGAACATGGTTTGGTGCTACTGAAGTACTATGGCTTGTGAATGGAAGTTCAATGCATTCTGCCTGTCTCTTGTGAGACGGTAAAGACACTCGTCAATGGATCTGCAGGGAAAAAAAAATAATAAGCATTCTACTTGTATAAAATATTCAGCTACATTTTGAGTTCAGTAATTTGTTCTGACTCACTTTTCTCCAGTGAAGCAGCTTCTGAATCCGCTTTATCTCTGCATGATGTGCTTAAGAAATTTGAAGCTGTCCCTGCACTTCAGGGAAAATCAGACATTCATTTTTCACTGACCTAAACAAAAAAGGACAACCCCCCCCACCCCGAATGCAGTAGCTACACTGTTAGTCTAGACTGTGCACTCAGTTTCTTGGTCTGGAATTAAAACTCATATCCTCTTCCTTCCCAGGAACTATTAGTAGCATTACTGTAACAGTGGGCAGCTACGTACAATTAAAGCTTTCCTGCGTTGGTTTTGCTGTGCTGGTGCTTCAAAGCAGAGCAGTTACCAAGCTTTGATTTGCCTCTAGAGGTAAAGGCTGCAAAGCTGAGTCCTAAGTCCCGTATCAGTCCTCCTTTGTTACAGCTTGCCTTTAACAAAACACTTTTGTTAAGGAGATCTGGCACAAGACATCTGTGCTGCTCAGAGTTCTACACAGTGACTTGAAGCACTTTTGTGTGAATTCCCAGCTGGCTTGCCCAGTTCCAGTTTCAAAGCAGCTTGTTACTGATAATGGTGCGGTCAAACTGAACTGCCTCAGTTTGGGGTTGCTTTTGAGACCTTGCCTCTTTACAACTTTGCGGTGGAACTGTGCGCAGTTGTTTCCATCCAATTGTGCCAATGTTTCCCTTCCTTAGTGAGCAGGAGGTGTTGGATTAGTAGGCAGAAAGTATATTTTTTTCAAGGCAAGTACTCAGTACAGTTTTTCAAAATGCCCATTAAAAAAGTCCTGCATTTCCTCTCTTCAAGTTTAAACCCTCCTGGTCCCCTGGAATGGCTGTATGTTGTTACTACAGCTTGCGTTACCTGTACTGTTCCTTTTTGTTTGGTCTTTGAAAATCAATCCACAGGACAAGCTGTGGATAATAGTAACTACAAGCAAAGGCAGTTGCATTGCAACAGTGTTGCAGTTCGAGGGTTGTGTTTGGGAACTGTTGCTGATGCACCCCTGTAAATGTGAATAAAGAAAATGTCTAACCAGCGTATTTCTGGAAAGCGGTGAAATTAGTGCTTCCAGGTACAGTACAAATAGGTCTTTGAGAGAATTTGTGATTATGAGCAGGTAACAACTGCATAGCTGGAGCAGGAAGATCCCTACATTTCTTCTCTGAGTAGAAGCATTGTCTTACTGTGTTACATTACTGACTTTCTTGGTATCTTCAGTTTCTTAAGCAAAACAGCAGGAGTCTTGACAAAAGAGCAAATACAGTATCCAAAGACTTCTTCGACACGAGCTCAGTATGCTGTCAAGCGGTGTTTTGAGGATACTTTGTGCGTTGAAATTCTGCTTCTGCCTTGTTAAATTTACTTCTCTAAATGAACCAGTTAAAAGTCTTAAGAGATAGAGGACCTAAGCCATCAGATTTCGGTTTAACTCATTAAGACGTTCCCGGTTACACCACGTTCTTGATGTGCTGCACTTGCTGAATTGCGTTTTCCTTGGAGTGGGATACTCCGCATCAGGGGGCACATGGAGCTGCCCTGGTACAATAGCGGTCGCTGGCGGCCCTCGCTGGAGCCCGCGGGGCAGCCCGCCACACACACGCTGCCAGGCGGAGCCGTCGTCCCCGCGGCCTTCAAACCTGCTCTCCTCCCGACACGCACCGCGAACGCGGCCGCCCTCGTCCCTTATTGGCTCTGCTCTGATTACTGCTTACTTCCTATTGGCGTGATTTCCTTTACGTCCCGCCCCCCCGTCCCCATTGGTTCTGCCAGCCCGGCCGGGCTGGGGAGCGGGTTGGGTTATGTAGTGCGTCCGTAGTGGGTCCGGGATCTCCGGTTACCGCGGAGCGGCGGGGCTGCCGCAGAGCCCGGCCGCCGCTCGCCGCGGTGTCCCTGCCTGTGGGGACCGGCCACCTCTCCGGCCCTGTAGCCGGCGCGGCTGCCATGGCGCTGGTGCTGGGTCTCCTAAGGCGAGTGCTGGAGTACTTTGGCTGGCCGCTCGACCAGGTGAGACCCCGAGCTGGGACGCGGAGGGGCGGCTGTTTTCCTGCCTGCCACGCCATGCCTGGAGCCCGCTACTGCGGGGCGTCCTGCATGCAGCCGCTGTGGCCAGGGGGAAGAAAGGCCGTTACCTTCAGGCCGCCGCACGGCTGCGGCAGGACGGACGCGGCTCTGGCGTGCCGTTGAATCCGTCGACGTGGGAGAGCTCTGTTGGTGTGGTTAGGCAGGCTGCCCGCACCGTGCGGGGTCACTGACCTGGTACAGCCATTCAAGTAATGCCTGAACGGGGGGCGGGGGAGGGGAGCAAGTAACATCAGCTGTTCAGGTTTTGTTATTTTAAATGAAAGGCTACGTAGTGATTCCCAAATAGCAGTTAATCCTGTGTTGTCAGAGACCTCGGAAAGGTATTGAGGGAAGAAGGTTAATGCGGTGTCGGGGACAGATGTTAGAGTATAAGTTTATGGGCAACTTTCCCGATGGGTGTCAATAGTGAGGCACTGCTGCAATCGTAGTTCTGAGAGAATGCTTCATTTATTTATGTGAAACTACTGCAGTGTCTCTAGCGACACTAGTTTGAGGGAGCTATCCCAATTATCTTCTGGATTCGCTGTCGGGAGTTCCTGTTTCTTTCCACAGGCCATATTTTTGGAAATGCGCATGTTCGCCAGCAGCATCAGTCGTACAATCAGAACATGCCTTCCCTCTGCAGGCTCCTCAAGAATGCATTTCCAGCAGTTATATGCAGTCATGAGGAGGTATCAGGTCAAGGTACATGAAATTTCTTTCATTTCCTTACTCCTTTTTTTAATTGATTTTCCAAGACTTACACAGATGCGTATTGTTACTTAATGGTGCACTTTTTCTTATGTCAGTTATCTCAGGATATTATTAGCTACATGATGTAGCTGCTATGTTCCCTGGTGGCCTTTGTGCCACTCTAAAATACTCTGGGTATAGGCTGTATCTTGGCAGCGTTTTGGAAGCAGTCTGTTAAAACCAGCGTTGGCCTCTTTGGACTTCAAAGGCTTGAGAGGAGCATTGAAAAGTTAGGTGAACTTAGCTGCAATATCTTTAATTGTATATAACATTAAATTATTTTATAACTTTGTAAGAACTGAGGGCTTTGATTTTTTTTTTTTTTTTTTTTTCCCCCACATTAAAAGGTATTCTGATTTTTAGGTCATATCTGTTTGCCAAAAGAAGGAATATGGATGTACTCGAAGCGTTGTCCGTAGACTTGGGACAATTCTTTCCATAGAGCCTTACCCAAGACCTTATTTTCGAGTAAGAAATTTATTTCATACATAAGCTTCAACTGTTTCAAGTTTTCTGATTTTTTAATTGATAGATTTCGTGTTCTTTTTAGCTTGTGTGACTGTGTTGCATTCCTTATTCTCGCTGTTTTCAATTTGCACTGTTTAACAATTCCTTTCGCTGAGGCAGAATTTTCACTATGTGCTGGATCCAGTTTCTCTTCATATATTTTTTGTTTGTTTTTAGCTTGTTAAAGACCCAGGTCCGTTGGATTATGATGAACAAAGCACTGCTCCACCTCCTGTAGCTTCATCACTTGCTGATGTCCTGTGGGTGGCAAATGATGAGGGACAGGCATTTACTAGACTTCAGTAAGTAAAAGTCTAAAAAGGAATAATAGGAATAACTGAGGTCTTCTCTTCTTTGCAGTTTGTGTTGATGTTTTGGTTGGTTGTTTTTTTTTTCCTAGCCCTTCCAGGGTTCCAGCTAAACCAACACTGCAATTTTAGTTTTTTCTGGGAGCACTTCCTGCTTACCTGGAAATTCTTACCACGTAGAGTATTCTTATATGAAAGGTTTCTTAAATTGAGTCCCTTCTTCTCTCTTCCTGATAGCATGTTTAAGGCATTACTGGTATTTTAAATATACTCACAAAGTATTTTGACAACGAGAGAGGGAGTTTAATGAAATTTGGGTATTGCAGCATACTGTAAGATTATTCTTATTTTTATCCCTTTAGTTTACAATCATTTAGATAAACTTTACAAAAGGGCAAATAGAAGAAAAAATATGTCTCCTTTTGAGTGTGGTTGCTGCAGTGATATGTATGGTTGTTGCTGGAAAGAAAAACAGAACTTATGGATTTAAAAAATTTACCTTCATTATAGTTTATATAATTCTTTCTAGATTTTAAAGAGTGGTAAAGGAGAATAGTTTTACAATTACAAATTATTACTAGTACTGTGAAATGACAAATTATCCAGGAATTGAAATTACCCAGGAACTGCAGAAAGGGAAATATAACCCCCATTTTCAAGAAGGGGAAAATGGATGACCTGGGGAATTACAGACCAGTCGGTCTCACCAGTGTGCCTGGCAAAATCTTGGAGCAGATTATCCTGGAAGGTATGCTGAGGCACATGAAAAACAATGAGGCGGTTGGTGACAGCCAGCATGGCTTCACTAAGGGGAAATCCTGCCTGACCAATCTGGTGGCCTTCTATGTCGGGGCTACGGAACTGATAGACAGGGGTAGAGCAGTTGATGTCATCTACCTGGACTTGTGCAAAGTGTTCGACACTGTCCCACATGACATCTTTGTCTCTAAGTTGGAGAGACATCAATTTGATAGGCGGACCACTCAATGGATAAAGAACTGGCCGGGTGGCCACACGCAAAGAGTTGTGGTCAATGGCTCAATGTCCAGCTGGAGATAAGTAATGAGTGGTTACCGGTCAGGGATTGGTGTTGGGACCGGTCTTGTTGAACATCTTTGTCAGTGACATGGACAGTGGGATTGAGTGCGCTCTCAGCAAGTTTGCCGATGACACCAAGCTGTGTGG
>JARCZZ010020812.1:0-13477 GCA_030323915.1 Brotogeris chrysoptera
GAAGAAATTCTTTCCTGTAAGGGTGGTGAGGCACTGGAATGGGTTGCCTAGGGAAGTTGTGAATGCTCCATCGCTGGCAGTATTCAAGGCTGGGTTGGATGGAGCCTTGGGTGGCATGGTCTAGGATGAGGTATCCCTGCCTATGGCAGAGGGTTGCAATTAGATGATCTTAAGGTCGTTTCCAACCCTAACCTTTCTATGATTCTGTTATTTCCAAGAACATACCTTTTCCTTTATTCACTTCGCTGCTATGCAGGCCTGTCATTATCTGTGGATTAGATGGAATCTACAGAAGTGACATAATCTTTGTATCTTCTAATGATTCTGCCTCCCTCCCAGCCTCAGCAGAATATCTTCCTGGAGGTTTGATTACATATGTGTAATGAAATATTACATAAATGATTGTGTGCAGACATATGATGATATTGTTGATGTGTTTGGTAATTTTTTTTGTAGTAAGCTATTAACAAAGGCACTTCCATTCAATTTGATAATCATTCTGAATGTGGTTTTGGAGACTAGTTGTCAGTACTGGATGTAGAAGTACCTTATGATAATAGAAGCAGATGGTCATTATTATGGTTTCACCCAATTTCTGGAGCTCCAGTTAGTTCCAGTTTAGCATTAGTTTTGTAAATTGCCTGTTAAGTTTGGCCTTCAGCTAGGATTTGGATGTTTTTCTTTGCAGATAACTTCTCTCCCTCTTAGGCAATAGCAAACTCATAGTTTTCTAAAAGACAGCAAAGAAAAACAACCTAACAAGCTGAATGCCACTAGTTTGTTTTTCCAGGTTCATTTGTAACTAACTCTCTAAAATCCTTCTTTTCTCTTGAAGGACATGCCTAACATACAGTGATAAGAAAATTGTTGCCTATTGTTGTATGGTCCTGTTCACCTGCCTTAATTCAGAGAAGGTGAGAGAACTACTGGATCCTGTGAACTTGACTGTGGCTCTTCATGTCCTGAAAGTCTACAAAGAGCAGTTGGAGTGTGAGTGGTCGTACGTATCTTTAGATTTATTCCCCACCCTCTCTGAATTAGGCGTTTTTCTAGTGTAAATCTCTGTATTAAAAAGTCAAAATTTGTGACACTACTAAATAGCAAATGAAAATCTACTTTGAAGTTAGTAATTTGGTAAAGACATAACTTTCATGATACTTTCAGTGACCATTTTGATTGCTGCTAAAATGAGACTACATTTTTGTTGAGGATATAAACAGGAATTTTAAAATCACGGTTTGTTTTTGTTCTTGTTGAAACAGGGTTCTAGAATCGTAGAATGGTGCAAACTAATTTATAATTGTGTGCTGGTTTGTGTAGATTTTTGAAATTAAGTTAACACACAATATAGTCTTACAGACTTCAGTTATTGGGTCGTGGTAGAAAAACTTGTATGACTACTGCTTGTGAGCACTACATAAAACATGGGTGGGTTTCTTTGCTTTTAACAGATCAGTTTTTGAGTGTAACATGCAATTATTTTTATACCAAGGCAGAAAAGATGTTTTATTTGTGAATATTGCACGTTTCATTTTCATAGTGTTAAGAGCACCCAGTCAGTTCTCTTACTCCATTGAGTTTTTATGTATTTTACTAGTGGCCATTCTTGTAAATACTGTTGTTAGTTATGCATTTGAGAAACATTCCGCCTTGCATCAGCAACGATACACATTCTGTTATTTTCTATATAATGCGTTTCAAGAAGAAAAAAAGGGTAGTTTGTATTTTTTATAGCATTTTTTTGAGGGTCATGTTGAAATGGAAAATTGAATTAGGAAGATTTGTCAGGGTTTTACTAGTTACTTGGGAAGTCTCCAAACAAAACTAAGATGATCAAATGCAAAGTAACTGTCATTTAATAGTTTGCTTTTGTACTGTAAAATGACTTCAGAATTTGTTGGTGGCTGGGGTTTTTTTTCAGAACCAAGTCAATTTGCTTAGGACATAAATAGTTTTCAGAAAGCCAAGTTTCAGGATCATGCAACTTCATGCAAACTTCAGTTTCAGAAGTGACAAAATAAGTCTTCAGTTTTGGCATCTGTCAGTATAAATACATGTGAAAGATTGCTTTTCAGATAATTAGCTTGATTATCCTTAATTTTCTTTATCTAGCAAAGATATGCTGAAATGTATTTTGAATGAGGGATGAAAGCCAGGGAGAGCTGGAAGAGGTGGTTGTAGTGTTAAATTTATATTTGGAAGGTAATTACAGAATAAATGGAGCATCAAAATAAATGCCAAGGTATTAATTTCCCTGATCTTTCTAGCCTGAAATGCATTCTGTTGATGTTATTATGAAGATGTCTTGCCTCCACTATAGGTGTTTGATGTGGGTGGAAAATGGTCTCTCTTCAGAGTAGTCATGAAACTAAAAAGGTGCAAACTTCTATACATGATGAAGGAAAAGAGATGGGTAGAGAAGAATAATCCTAGTCCTGCTATAAGGCAGTTGCAGAATGTTTGTCCTCTAATTCCTGTCAGAACACTGAGTTCCTCATATTGGGAATGTATAAAAAAGTATCGTATTATCATCCAGGCATTAAGAAAACAATATATTTGCTTTTCTTTCATAATATTAAACAGTGGCTAGTTAAATCTCAAAGCTTATTATCAGTTTTCCCAACTGAAGGAAAAACCAATGACTTCGTAGTTTAAGTTTCTTGGCACCTTGAACCGAATTCTAAATGAAAATCCTTCAATAATGTTGGCACTGTTTTCCAGTCAGCACAGGTAAAGCGCATTCACAAGTGCAGAATCTAAACTAAAAGGTGCATTGCAAAAGGTATTTGAATACGTATTCAAACAGCATTATCTTGAAAGTGAAAAAAGATAATTCCTTGCTAGAAAGGGGCTGATTTTTCTGTTACTCTGTAGCTCTTGTACTCATTTGCCTCCAGTTTCTTGCCCTCATTTCATTTGTTCTTCTAAAGCTGTATTTCTTATATCTTCCATCTCAAGAAACACATTCTGGAGAGTGTGTTCCTCCCTCTTGTTCAGTTTTTCTTATTGTGAGCCAATATTTATCGTAGCCAACACTAATTTAAATGGCAGAATATGTTCTTCATATTTACATCCTGAAAATCTATGCTATTTATACATTAGAATACGTGTAGTATCTTTGGTCTACTTGATGTGTAGGGGGAGGTAAGAAAGTAACATTTTCACATCCTTTCTTATTAAAAAAAATGGTTAGTACAAGAGGTTTATTTTTCATATTTTCAAAGGAAATCTGCTAGTGTGCACCATTCCTTATGTAACAGTGATATTTTTTCCTTGTTTTGGTTATGATTTGTTTTTGTTGTTGTTTTATTTTCTCCCCTTTCCTAGTTAGCCAGCGTGTTACACTAATGTAATGCTTTTATCATAGACAGTACGTGCGTTTTGTGAGCCTGTATGGCATGGTGTATTTCTGTGGAGTTAAAGGTTTGGAGAAGCCTACAAAGTTAGTTGAACAATCAGTCTTGCAATATCCTTTTAGTTTATTTTTAATTATCAAGAGTTTTTTTCTTGTCTTGGCTTTCTGAGAGGTGAATGTGGATGGATGCAGTCATGTAATATAATGATGATACCTTCTGTTACTTGCTTGCTTTTCTTTTTCCATTTGTTGAGGAGCAGAAAGTAAGCTAGCTGGCTCTTGTGCTGACTTTCTTGTGTTCTGCCTACTCGAACAGTTTTCTCTGCTGGTTCTCCAAATTTAGGGGAAAACTTTATTGATGCCAGCCATGTTGCGTATATGTCCTGTAGGAAACTATTGTGAACTTCTCACTGCTCTTGATTTGCTAGTGTAATGTGCTGCTCTGTCCTGTGGTCAAACAGAGCACTCCATATCCAGAAGTGGCTCGCTAACACACACTTTGCTGTGAACAGAAAGGGTGAACAGTAAACAGGATTTCTTGCTGTGGTAGAAGAAATGTTATTTACTTTGGCTCATGAAAGCCGAAGATTCTCGTACTAAATATAAGAACATTTTTTGGACATCAAGAAGTGAAAACCTAAACTTTGTTCTTGGGTCAGTGTTAGTCCTGACGCGTAGTAATACTTTAGGACAGCTTTTGAAATTGTGTAGGTTTGCATGTGCCTTATGCTGATGATAGAATGATATTCAGTCATTATAATAATATTCAATTTTATGTAGTCAATAATATTTTTCATTAGAGCCTTCTGTTAATTATTTTTGATGTTGAATCAGTTGCAGGTTTATGCAATTAGATGTGTGAAAGACGGACATAGTCATTGCTGCTTTGAGGATATATTTGAACTCTGGTGTATTGCTGCTCTTGCTTTGGTGTCCATTTTTATCATTGCATATAATCTTCTTCATTGGAACAAGTTCTTGGTTCATTACTAAAGCACTCTTTATTTCCTCTTACTGAAGAACTACAGTACTTTCTGATACAGAAGAGCTTGCATAAGATATAGTCAGGTAAAAGTGTGTTAACAAGATTTCTGTCCTTTTTCTTCTGAATTCGAAGCTAAGCTTTGGTTGCCAGTTTTGGCTGGACTGTAGAAAAAATATTTTGTCAGCAATTTGTTGAAAACTTGGAGCTGTACTTCAGCTCTCACTGAAGTACATACCACTAGTATTGTTTAAACAAATTTACATAGCCGCGGTATTTGCAACAGAGCCAGTACTCTGTTATAAAGATTTGGGTCCCTTGTGCCACAGCTAAGTAAGTATACACCAACCGGTTTGAAGTGTCTGTTATGGCATTATATGGTTGAGTTGAAAAACAAACTATTCTTCCCGGAAGTTATGCTCCCTGCTGGACTCACAAATGACTGGAATTAAGGTGTTCTTACTTTTAAAGTTAAAAATATTGTTTAATTCCTGCCTACTTTCTCATCTCTCAGCTGGAGCATCCAATTTCATATTACATTGAATAAAAAGTAAATGCCATGTGTGTTTATTCCTCTTGGCTGGGCTTTCTTGCTGTCAAACACTGCTTTCAGGTATGGAAAATCTTTCTTTGAATAACCAGGCAACTTTTGGTTATAGGCAAAACTTTATTCAGTATTTTATTCCCTTTTATTGTGCACTGAAATTTGTGACTTAATGTGCCTCTAAGTTTGTATGCAGTGAGTTCCACAAATAAACATGTAGGATGCTAAATTATTTTTGCAGTTGCTGCCATGAGCCATTAGGACAGAGAGAGGACATCCAGGACAAATATTTGGGTTTTAAGTTCATTGGCTGAACTGTAGTCTCTCTCATGGGGTCCTCACTAGTCCATTCAGCTAGCACATGCTGGGTTTTCTACTCTTCACCCATCACAGGAAGGCAAACACATCTTTTAAAATCTTTTTTTGGCAAGTCCTCCGCTGTGATCCTGTGTTCGTATTTAAAGTCCAAGTCTCCAAGTCGGAAAAGTCCTTAGGGAAAGTTCAGGAGGAAGTTCTATCCAAGTTTGTGATGCCTTTGGCTTCTCCCTCCAGTCTTGCAGCAGTTCTGTAGGGAAATTTTGTCAGAGGAAATCTGAGATTATTCTGAGCAGTTCCTCAGGGCTCCTTTTTTAGGAGCAGCTGTTGGTAGTGGACCTTCTGCAGTTCTTCTTTTGTTGCCATAAACCCCCCTCATAGTTAAAGAGAGCAGAGGAAGCATCTTTAAAGGCAGACATAGCTTTCTGTAATTTTCCTGCAACATTTGCCTATTTCTCAAGTCACGAGATGTTTGGTAGAAAACAAGGGTCTCCTGTCAGTGAAGAGGGAATGTCTGAAATGTTGGCTGTGTTTCCTGAGAGTGGTGGGTTATGGGAGCTAAGGCCTCAGTTCAGTGACTTCTGAATCTAATCAGTGATGGAAAGACAAGACATACGCTTTCTAACAGATCGTGAAACAGAGGAGGGCTATTTTGCATATCAGCATAGTGAGATTGAGACTGTAAGTACTGATGCATTTTGAAAGTGTTTGTAGATGGACAGCATAACAAAAACTGCCTCAGAACCTGGAAGAAAGGAAAGTTACAGTGCTGTGATGCACACCTAAGCGTGCCTTTAGAGTGATACAGTTTTCATTAAGTCTTCTCTATTGTATGCTATGAGCTAAGTAATAGTTAATAAATTTAAGAAGGAAGTCAGTTCTACAAGGAATGCACTGGTCAGATTTTATATTTAGTCCTTGTATGATCATACCTGCTTATCCAGACCAGGTGGCTTGTGGTTACTTGTAAGCATCAGAAATGCTTCTGTCTCTGAAATCTGTAAAGTTGCATTGCAGAATGTAATTCACACAATAAATATTCTCTTGAACTGATACCTCCTCACCTTTCTATTTGTAGGAGCTTTATCCTCTAAGCAGCTCCAGGATTTTTTTTTTATGTTGCTACCTTTGCTATGTTTAATGCTAGATGCAGAGTGGCATTTTTAAATGGTATTAATTAACATATATTAGACAAGGTATTCTTAAATTGCTTCTGAACTTCTAGTTAACACAGCTCCTGAACTTGTTTCAGGCTAGCAGTCTGGTAATCTGGAATAATAAGAAACTATTCTGTTGCTGCTGCTGGTCTCACTCCCAAGAGCAATGATCTGAGGAGGCAGATTGTGTAGCTCCAGCTGAGATTCTTCAAAACATCACTTGACTGGCTGTATACCCCTTTGTTTTGTAGCTTTTGGCTAAAATCTTAGAGCAAGAAGAAACTGGAAGTTTCAGGACTGAAAGGTGTTGAAACTTACCTGTCTTGTCCTGGATGTTTTGATCTATAGTAGGGCTTGTGAGGAGTGCCCAGAGCTTGCTGCTCTCAGAAAGTTTTAAGGAGTATGATGTTACAGGATATTCTTGAAAGTCTTTCCAAAGACACTGGCTCTGCAGAAACAAGTTCATTTCCTTTCTTGGATATGATGCATGGCATACACTAATTAAATGATCCTATAGCCTTGATGGTTCTTTGCTGTGTGGTTGTCTTCTAGAAAATGTGTTGGTCTTGCCATCATGCAGCTACTGTCTAGGCTACTAGCTTCAGAATTAATGCCCTCTAACTTTGGTAAAAAACTTTCATGCTGCTACAGGAATGGTACATGAGTGACTATTCCTGTCCTGTCTTTTGTTCTGAGACTTTGTCCTTTACTGTAGGCTTCCCCTTTCAGGTTTGGTTATGATCTATTGCTTCCATCTTGCTGTGCTTATGATCACAATTATAATCAGTCTTTCTGCATTATGCATCTTTTGGTTCTGCATCCTCCACCCCTATGTTCCGTCTTCTGTTCTATTCAAAGGGATGGGTGTAGTTTTCATGCACTTGTGAGACAATAAATTGTTCTCTGTATCTTCCATCTTTCCAATATAGCTTTGTAATGGGTATGCTGAGTTAGTTCTGAAGTGTTGATTCCCATGTTGTTTATGCAGTACGCTGAAAAGGCTTTCCAAACACTGCCATTAATTAATTATTATTTTTTTTCCAGTAAAAGCTTTTCCTTAAAACATGCAGAGAGTTATGCCTTAGGCTGTGGAAAATTGTGGAGCCTTTAAAAAGTCATTCCTCCGTGTTTCCCACGCATCTACTCCCTTTTGGGTTTGTATTACTCAACAGCAGAAAAGTGTGTCACACAGTTTAGAAGCTGCTGTATTTAGAAGAGAAATTGGCACAGAATGCCATGAGATCTAGAATATTGAACCTGCAAACATACGTGTTTTATAAAATCATTAGGAAAAAGTAGTACAAAATTACATTATAATTTATCCTAACCGAGGCCAGTGTGTATTCTAAAAGCTCTTTATTTAAGAAATACTTTGGTGGTTCCATTAGAGATGAGAGTATAGCTTGTGTCATCAGTTTTTCCAAGTGTGTGCATGGGGAAGTGTAGCTACTATGGAAAGGTAAAGCAGGTTGTATTTTTGATTCCTGAAGAGCAAGGAACAGAAATCCTCCATTTTAAAATAAGAGGCGTAATACACCTTTTGGCTTCCAGAAAACTGATATTAAGAGTGTGGTCAACTGTTTGGCATAGGAAATAAGATTTTTCTGAACATCCACTTTCTCTTTTGGAAACCACAGCTCAATGATGACTGTAAAGATTAGGCTATGGGGCCCCTCCTCCCCATTTTTTGCCTTTGGCTATTTCATCCTGGCTTACGGAAAGTGGTAAGAAGTGTGGGCAGAAAGTAGTGCTGCTGTGGCAAGGAGTCTCGCCCATGGGCACAGATTTAAAAGCAAAGATGGAACTCCTCAGTGGAGTGCTTGTTTCTTAATTGGTATGCATGTGGTGGAAAAAACAGAAAATGTTACTTTTCTTTTCCATTTTCTTTCTTTTTCCTTTTGGGCTGGCAACTCTGTCTCTTCACTCTGACAATTTAGGGTGTCCCCTGCCCCCTTCTTCTACCCTCCAGAAAGTAATTCTTATTTTTAATACCAGGAAAATTGGAGTTACATTGCAGGTTCCAAGTTCAACTATGGTTTCAAATAGTACTGACAATTGGAAAAGTCTCCTTAATTGTAGAGACCAGAGTAGTTTCTACTTTCTATTTGCAGTTACAGTGTACTGGCATAGATTTCCTCAGTCTTTCAAAGCCCAGCCTTGCATATTTATTTATCTTGTCACCTCTGTTTTCTTATTTATTTTATGGATGGGGGGAAGCAGGAAATCATTTTCCTTCCCTCCCCCCCCCCCCCCCCTTGGTAGCTCTTCAAAAAATATAATTATCCCCATTTTGCACATAAATAAAAGTCTCTTCTAGTGCCTTTCGAACTGAATGGGATTGTCTTCTGAATCAGCGAAATATTACAATCTGAACTCAGTTTTCTAGACCTGAGAGTTGAGCTGGTGGACAGTATCAGGGCCTGTAAGGAAAATGCATTCATTATTGGTAATGCCTTTTGAAGATGGAAAGACGTTCACTGTTTTGCTTGGTTCAGCTCAGGAGAGAACTATTGCGATGCTTGATACGTGGGTTGAACCTTAAATATCAAATGTGTTTCCTTATTCTTTTGAGTGAGAAGTGCTGGTGTTCAAGTAGGGTGAATTTCCTAGTTTCTAGAGGTCTTTGTGACAACACATGTGTTCCAGTTTTTACTAAATAGCTTTGTACTTGTAATTGCTTTTTAAATAGTTTCGATAGACTGCTTGCATTCTTGTGGCAGTACCAAAATGTATCTGTTTCTGAAGTATATTCTGCTCCCAAATAATTCCGCATAAGGCATATTGCTTTTTTGGCATCTTAAAAGGCTGGCAATGTGGCTTTGAAAGGTTAGGTATCAAAATTGTGGTGGGTTTTTTTTTCTTCAAAATTTATATGATTTGTTTCTGAAACTACAAAAATGGCTATTTTATTCTTACTAAATATTTTGGATAGAGTGACATTATTGTAGGATGATGAAAAATGCTTTTGGTTTTGAGATTAGAAGAGAAGTTTGCTGATCAAATAGAGAATTACCATGTCTTTTTCTTTCTTCTAAAACATTTGTGGGGGTGTTCTTCCTCATTTTCTGGGACCAAGGACACTGTTCTCTAAACTTGCTAATGGGATCAAATCAACTTAATATGGAGTATTACATTTGATGATAAAGTTGATTGCTTACCCTCGGCTTTGATTGGAGCAAGCTTAGTGGTCATTTGGAATAAACTGAGCACAAATGTAGCTTATACCATTTCATCTTGGATGCTTTTCAAGTTCAGTTTGGTACAATGCAGCCCTTGTGCTATTGTAAAGTCTTTGAACTGAACATCTCCTGTATTTATCTACTATGTAAGCACTTGATTTTTTTAGGATTTTAGCCAAACAGTTTTTTAAAAGTAAAGAAAATTGGCATATTTAACGCTGTTCATTTGTTACTGTGTTATGCTTGCATAACAACTTTAATTTTTCACCATTTCCTTCACTAAATTACCATGGTCCTCAGTTTATCCCAGTAGTTCTGCTGTTGGCCCCAAAGAAAGTTTAAATCTCCTACCAAAGCCTTTTGTGTGCATCTGACATGCCATATTCAGTCAGTAACCCAAAACTGAATGTCTTCTTTTAGTTCGGAATTGTGAATGGCCTACTTTTCTTCTTTTCCACCACCTTAAATGAAAAACAGGGGAGCTGAGGACTAAAGACAGTAGATTTAATTTTCTGCATCCTTGCTTAGCTCCCGTCAGAATTTCTGGGCATGGTAGTGAAAGTGCTTTACTCCTTTACTAATTCTTCTGTTATCTCTTGGTGATGATCTTTTACAATATCCTACTGCTCTGTTCTTCATGATACAGTAATGAAGTAAGTTGATAAGGTGAAAGAGAAACATAAATGCAGAAGCAGAAATTTCTGCAGTCTTACATCATGTCATGAAACAAAAGGGTAAGAAACACATAGAGAAGTCTATGCTCATTTATAAGCAGAAACTTTATTCTGAAATACTGCAATCTCCTTGAGCAGTAGAGGTCTAATCCACAGAACGTGAAATATGTGTGTGAATAAAACCAAGAATGTAGACCCAAGTAAAAGCTAAAATACAGGTTGTCTTCTTTGCAACAGTAATCACTAATGTGCACTAGTAGCACTAGTTCTTTTTGAGATAATTGCTGATCACTTCTTAACTGCAAGGCAAATGGACAAGAAGATTTCCTCTAATTAAAGTTATGAAAATTAAGGTTAAAATTCTTAGTCTGAACTGCAAAATTGAAAACCTGAGGTTTAGATTGTCTCCTTAAATGCACTTTCTCCATACTTCATTGTCAGATGAAATTTGTAATTTATGAGGCTAAGTACTATGTTCTGCACAACTGATTATTTTGCTTTTTTCTTTTGCATCTCCAGAGAAAAGCCGTTGCTTATACTCAGATCTTTGAAAAATGAAAGTCATTTGTTACCATTTTGAAGGTTGAACTGTGGATGGCTTGTATGCAATGAATTGTTGGTTCAGGAACTGCAGAAGTGTTCACCTTAACTACCCTGCTGATGGCTTGATTCAGTTGTTATGGCTGAGTCTGTGCTGCTCAGTTGGAATACATTTATGCTTTTGGCTTTGGGGAAGTCAGCAAGTTCAAATTTGTATTGAGAAACTCTTGAATCAGTACTACACTGCTCAGAATGCCAATTTTATGTTAATGATTCCCTATGCCTGTACTTTTTTTTTTTTCCTTGAACATGTGTACAAATATCATTAAAAAAAAAAGAAAAAAGAACATCACAGAATAGCTTTTATTATCCCTCCTCCTCTTAAAAATGTTTAGTTTACAGTAACTGAACCAGATGCTGGCGAAGACAACAGTTACCGTTAGAAATATAATAGCTATTAGTCTTTTGGACCTCTTGTTCTCCTGTTTCCCCAATTGTCATTGAGTATTCATCCAAAAAATACTTCACTGCAGCTGGAAGGCTTCTATGTGATCTTCCTGTTAGCTATGTAGTGGATTATGGATACAGAAAATAAAAGGCTGTCAGCAAAGAGAAAAGTAGGGAGAAAGTGGAGGGAATATTGAAATCACCTGGTTTTCGTATTATTTTAGCTATATCTTTTCAGTAGCTTAATCAGCTCAGGGGATGGTCTGAGATTTGACCTGTAATTATTTATATTTAATAGGTAGACATGCTGCTTTAAAAATGCATTGTTTAGTATGCATATACCTGTGCAGCATATATAATACTGTTAGTGCTCCTAGGAGTGTACGTTGAAGAGTAAAATATTTTTACGTACTTTATTGTTCCCATAATGATAAAGGTACATATCTATGTTGAAAATAAATGACTAGCATTTTCTATTGACTGCTGTGAATGGTTCTTGGGAAAGTGATCACTGTAAATACTGGTGGTAGGATAAGGCTAGACTGACCATACCTCCGTGCCTCATAGAGCGAAGAGTTAGATTTTGGTTATCAGCTTAGGTTCTATTACAAAAAGAATAGTTTTGTAAGTTGAGAACAGCATTTTGCTGCCTTACATCTGACAAAGAAGTTTCCATTTGGTTTGATGTTTTGTTAGAATTTTTTTAATAAGAAATTATTGGGGCATTTTTTTGACTGTTTGGTGCATGTAGAACAGTGTTGTGAAGAGTACCATAATAGTTTTCAAGCTTGAACTTTGATTTTTTTTTTTTTGCTGATATGCATAAACAATTGGATGAGTGTTTTATTATTTGAACTGCGGTGTGCCTTTTGTATAACTGGCGAGAGACCCTAACAGGCTTTCCTTCAAGCATTTGAGTGAGATGAATTGATGGGAAATGACCATTGCTGTATTAGGAAAGATGCTGCAGGACAACAATTATTTTGTGACAGGTTTCTGTGTATTAGCAAATAGGACCAGAAGCACGTAACCTGGTCATCAACAGGATAAAATAACTGGCACCATTTGGAATAAATATAGATGCTGATTTTTGTAGCACCAGTAACACCTTTTTTTCTTTTTTTTTTTTTTTTCCCCCCTCTTTAGGTTGTTGATTGTTACAGACTATTTGCTGAAGTGTCCAGAGTTGGTAGAAGCCCTCTATGCCAAACTGAGCAATCAAGAAAGGTAACCCCAAAAACCGATGTGGCTTTTAGTATTTAGCATTCCATATAGAGTATCCTGTTCACATGATTGAAAAACTGTGTGGTTTCATAGTTGGCACAGAATCTCTAAATACATGTTTCTATGTCAGTAATGGTTTTAAATTGGTTGGTTAACATTACAGCTTAGCCACAACTGGCAGTGATTTATGTAGGGTTGCAGAATCCAGGTTGGCGCCATTACTTGGTAAAGAAATACTTTAAAAAAAAAAGTCAAGATTTCGTGCCTGTGTCTTGATTTCATAAGAGCACCACACCCTGCAGTGTTTTACAGCTGTATTTGAAATATCCTCAACTGTACATACTCCTGTTGTAATTACAAGAAATTAAAGGAAGCCTTTACTAAAGTTGGAAATGTGTCTCTTACTGGTTAACACAACCTAAAAAATGCAGATATGTAGATGTCCATTATTTCTTAATCTTTTAGTATTTCCACTATTAAAAACATGGAATGCTTCAACAATCCTTCACCTTGAAAGAAACTAGCTAGTTTTCCTTCAAGTGTTTCTGTAAATATATGCTGAAATAACGGGAAATGGTCCTTGCCATATTTGGGAAAATGCTCATTTGCAATTGCTTTAATCGAAGGTTTGGGAAGATCAATTTTTGGAAATCCTGTACTATAATTCTACTGCTCCTCCAACTGCTTGAAGATCTCGTCATCTTGTTTATGTAGTCAGTGTCATAGAATCATAGAGTAGTTAGGGTTGGAAAGGACCTTAAGATCATCTAGTTCCAACCCCTGTGCCATGGCCAGGGACACCTCCCACTAAACCATGCCACCCAAGGCTCTGTCCAGCTCAGCCTTGAACACTGCCAGCGATGAAGCATTCACAACTTCCCTGGGCAACCCATTCCAGTGCCTCACCACCCTTATAGAAAATAATTTCTTCCTCATATCCAATCTAAACTTCCCCCGTTTAAGTTTGAACCCGTTACCCCTTATCCTCTCACTACAGTCCCTAACGAAGAGTCCCTCCCCAGCATCCCTGTAGGCCCCCTTCAGATACTGGAAGGCTGCT
>JARCZZ010020813.1:0-18539 GCA_030323915.1 Brotogeris chrysoptera
AAGTCCTTCTCCTCAGGGCTGCTCTGAATCTCTTCTCTGCCCAACCTGTATGTGTGCCTGGGATTGCTCTGACCCAGGTGTATGGCCTTGCACTTCTCATGGTTGAACTTCATCAGGTTGGCATCAGTCCACCTCACAAGCATGTCAAGGTCCCTCTGGTTGGCATTCTTTCCCTCCAGCATACCAACTGAACCACTCAGCTTGCTGTCATTGGTGAATTTACTGAGGGCGTGTTCAATCCCACTGTCCATGTCACTGACAAAGATGTTGAATAAGACTGGTCCCGATACCGATCCCTGAGGGACACCCCTGATTACTGGTCTCGAACTGGACATTGAGTTGTTGACCACAACTCTTTGCATGCTACCATCCAGCCTATTCTTTATCCATGAAGTGATCCATCTATCAAATTGATGTCTCTTCAATTTAGAGACAAGGATGTTATGCAACTGAAGTTTGATTTCCCATTTTTGAGTCCCTTGTCCTCTCAGCAACTACCTTTTCTTCAATTATATCCAGCATCCTTTAGCAGCAGATACAGCTGATAAGGGAGGTTTTTCTGGTCCTACAAGACCAAACTATTAGCCAGGAATTCTGGATATGTACTTTTACTCCATGTTGCTTGTTTAACACGTAAGTCAACCCTGAAGTGAGTCTGTATTTGAAGGGGAAAACAATGGACTTACCTGTCCTGACCCAGAATAAGTGCTGTCAAAGTGGAGACAACAGTTCCTGAACAGCCTGTGAGTGTCCACCATGGGTTCTGCATAAGGAAGCCCACAACGACGACGATCCCACTGATGGGATTGTTGACAAACATCACCTGGGATATCCCACGCAGCACCCAGTCAACAAACTGGATCATGAGAGTTTTATCTGGAAGAGATCAAATTAAATAGTAACAGAAAAACCAAACCAACCAAATATGCAGGTGGTCCTGATTTGGAATTGATCTTTTGAAACTCAGGAAGAGTTTTGGCAGTGGAACTTGGCAGCACAACTGAAGCAATGAATCAACAAGACAGTTAAATCTGACTGGGATTTATTACAGTCTGCAGTGAAATCTTACAGCTGGAAAGCTGAGATGAACTGTGTGGTTGCCAGAGTCCCGAGTTATAAAGTACCCTGGACCAGATTCATGTGAACCAGGTAATTTATATCTGTGCCTTAGATAGCAAATCATGTGTGTATCCCATTACTGATTTATTATGGGGACCAAGAACACCTACCTATATGTAATTTAACTTCACAGTGGCATTAGGCTTGACAGAAACTGCTCAGCTGGAAGGACAGGGAGTCTAATGAAGAATGGCAGAGCACAGAATAGCCATCCCAGGGTATGTTTTGTGGGATTAAATTTGCTTTGTACATGGCATGTTGGGAGGCAAATGTCATCTCAGTCATCCTGAAGATTTAAGCAGTGTGTGTATGTCTGCACAAAGCTGATTTTTTCCCCACAAAATGGAAATAAATCGAGGCAGAGGTTGTTTCTGCTCTAGTATAACTTGAATCACATTACTGAGAAGTTAGTTATTACTCCTTTTATGTAATTCTTCTTTGGAATCTCCTGATTAGTCACCGTGAAGAAGCTTTACCTTTTAGCCAGGTTCCAAATTCCTTCATGTCTCCAGTGAGGTACCCAACACCTCTGCAGAACCTCTTCCCAGCTTTGATCAGTGGATTCTGCTTTGCTGGGTTTCTTTCCCCCTTGTTTTCTATCTTGATATCAACACTGTTTTCCATGCTGATATTCCAACCCTTTGGTAAAATTAAACAGGGGAAAAAAAAAAAAAAGACAGTTCATTACAATGCTTTTTACTATTCCCTGTTTTTTCACTCATCTTCTTTCAATTTGGAGCCAGAAAGAGGAAGATCCTTACTTTGAATACCTGATTCTCAAATCCCTCTTCATGTGATTTTGGGACCCTTCTCTATTCTTCCAGGCTTCCATGCAGTCATGGATTTGGACACCACGAGAAACCACTGAGCCTTCAGTTAACTGTCTTTTATCTGATTTTAACACCCTGCTCAGCTACACCATGTGTTCTGGAAATCAAGCAGTTTTTGGTTTAAGGGGTGACTTTAAGAAGAGCAAGGTGGCATCAGAGAACGCTGGCTTCACAGGAGTTGAAAATTACCTGAAGATCCAACTCCATAAAAATCCATCACATCTAGAAAACTGCTTCAGTAATTAAGTTTCCTCTGCTGCTTAACCCATATTTCCAGTTTGAACTTATCCATTAGCCACCAATAATAGCTACCTCAAGTTAGGTTTACAGGTCTCTACACTGCCCCTGTTGGGATCACCTCTACCTTTCCCATGAGCATGGTTTAGCTAGATCATTATTCATGGAGTCTTATTCGTTACATTCATATGTATAATAAATTTTTCTTTACTGAATTGTACTTTCAGCTGTCCCATGTTCAGAAGTACTCACCACTGATTTAGGAGGTCGTAGGCCAAATTCAGATTGTTTGCTTTCCCCAGGTAAGAGTCATATAGCTACTCACTCATTCCCCCTACTCCACAGGCGGATGGGGAGGAGAATTGCAATAAAACATGAAAAACCCCATGGATTAAACTAAGACCAGTTTAATAATTTAAATGAGAGTAAAATATGATATAATAATAGTAGGAAATAGAGAGAGAGAGAAGAAGGAATAAAAGTGATGCACAATACAATTGCTCACCACTTGCTGACTGATGCCCAGCCCGACCCGAGCAGCGATCAGACCCTTCTGAGTAGCTCCCCCCAGTTTATATACTGGGCATGACATGCTGTGGTATGGAATACCCCTTTGGCTATTTCAGGTCAGGTGTCCTGTCTCTGCTTCCTCCCGGCTTCCCGTTCACCTCACCACTGGCAGAGCATGAGAGACGGAAAAGTCCTTGATCAGGGTAAGTGCTACTAAAAAACAACAACTAAAACATTGATGTGTTATCAGCATTGTTCTCAGATTAAAGCCTAAACACAGCACTGCACCAGCTACTAGGAAGAAGAAATAACTCTATTTCAGCCAAACCAGGACAACTGGCCTTTCTTCTTTAGCATAAGACAAGGTAGGTGACCGCATGTAAATAAGAAATTCTCAGGGACTAATAAAAAGACTCTTATTACATTTAACAGGCACTATATCAAGACTTAAACAAGGCAGGGGAGCATTATAAGCTAAACAGAGGTGTCTAGGCCTAAATAAGGTGTTTGGGAAATCCTCAGAGGGCTGGCAGAGACAGGATCCCCTATGAGAGACGTCCTTTGGATTAGGAGCTGCTGGAATACCTTTTAGTAACTCATGCAGGTCTACACAGCTTCATTCAGACCCATGGATGAGATACTGTCACCAGCTACAAATACTAAATTTTAAAAACTGTGTCCTATAGCCAATTTGTTATTTGTCTACAGACAAATTCTCAATACGAAAGCAGCAAATTTAAACCAGCCAAACCTTTCCCTGGAATGTACTGTTTCCTGAAGAGTAGGTCTAATTCTTAGTAATTGTTAAGACAAAGGATACATGTGACAAGGTGTGTGGTTGAGTGAATACAAAACCAGATCTGCTTCAGGTCTCACTGGTTGAGTAGCAGCTTGTGCAAAAAGTAAAGAATTCAGTTTTGGAGTTAATATTCTAAATAGGATGACACAAACATGTAAGTATTGGAATTAGTCCCTGACTTACTTCCAACTTCAGTAAAAGCCCTTTTGGCAGCTGGGGAAGAGAATCCATACTTCAGAAATGCAGGTGCTGAGTACTTAAGCTAAAGCAGCCTCACCCCTGGGTATTACACTTGCAGATCCATACTTGTAGTAAAGCACCTCTGAGTCCACACAGGGGAATGGCTGGTTAATGTACATCCTGGCTGGTTTCTTACTGTATGTTATCAGGGGCTGATGGTAACATTTCTGGAAAGAGTAATCATTTGCACAAATTAAAAATAGGCATTTTCTGCTGCCTGCAAGGGCTCAGCTAATGCAAGGGTATGTTCCACATGAAAGAGCTAGAAGACAGGACCAGTACTTGGAAGAGTGTTGAATTTGACTTTGTATAGGACACGAAAGCAAAAGGAGCTTGACTAAAGGAAGAAGAAAAAAAAGGATGAAAATGTTGCTAGGGATGGTGTGTCTGTGCTGGAAGGCTTTTTTCTGGCTCAGTTATAATTCATTACCTTGATTCATTAACCTTCAATTTTCTCATATTTTATTCTGAAATAATGGAATAAGTGAATTTGATGCACTTTCAGTTAAATCAAAATTTCCAGCCAAGACAAATGCTCTTCATTTTTCTTGAAAGTGCATTTACATTTTCAATTTAAAGAATCTTTCTCTTTATATGACTTGGGCTTTCTCTGTTGCTAATCCATAAAGTCAAGGGCTATTGCATTTGCTGAGTGATGCTGTGTGCCTTGTGCTAGCATGCCCAGTATGTCTCCCCAGCCTGCAGATTGAGGAACTGTTTGCACTGCAGGACTCTTCAGTGTGGGAAGTAATGGGCATGTAAAGAAGTATTGGAGTCACTCTCTGGTCCACTTGAACAGTGTGGACCAGAAAAGAAAAGGAAAACTGATCAAGTTAGAGGCCTTAGTTCATCAAAACTTGATGAATTGCTTTGCTGTGGGAAGGTGTTTAAGTGCATACTTCAGGCAGTCCTGCATGGTGCAAACCTGAGAGCACAGAACTCTTTTGCTTTGGGTTTTCATGGCAGGAAATTAAGCTGTCTTGATGCAACTGGGACAGCAAAAAGACCAGGTGACCAGGTGAATCACTTTCACCAACCTGGCTTGAACTTTACCCTCCATGAAGGCTGTGCTAATGCCCTGTGTTCATGTTCTTACAGAATACTCAAAATTACAGTGGTTGTGGGGTAATCATGGTCATCTTCAGGCCAGTAGCACTGGTCATGTTCATTATGTTCCTGTTTGTCAAGTAATGTGTCCATCTAGAGAGAGACATCTCACATGAACTTCAGTTCATCTTTCCTATCAACTCATGTATGTTAAGGGGAAATGAAATCATGATTGAACACCCTTACCACCTGCAAAGCAGCCTGATACATAATGGGTAGGCCAAGAGCATGTTTGGTTTCTGGCGAGACCTTTATTACACTGTAACAGACCCTGATTCAGCCCTATTGGCTTCATGACCACCCTGACTCACATTCCAGTGCTGCATGAGGAATGCCTCTGGTGTGAGGAGATTGAGCTATTGCCACAGCCCTGAGGCTTGTCCCATCTATTCAGAAACAGAGCACAGAGGGTTTGCATTACTTCTACTTAGCTGCCTAAAGAAAGTGTAAAGAAGTATTTCTTGCCTTATCCCTGGAAGTGTTTGAGGCCAGGTTGGATGGGACTTGGGGGAGCCTGGTCTAGTGGAAGAGGTTCCTGCTCATGGCAGCGTTCTAAAACTGGATGACCTTTAAGGTCCCTTCCCACCCAAACCAGTCCATGATTGTATGATTCTAAGTAGTGCACCACTACTGGTGCCAGCTGGCACCAACATAGAATAATTTGAGCAGTTTTAATGATTTAATGATTTTTAATACTGTAAGAAGCAGTAGCTATCATATATGCTCAGATTAATGATCTGCTAACACATTGCCTTGTCTAGACAGTGGATGATAGCAGCTGTTTAAGAAAGGACAGAAGACAAAAGATCCCTCATCCCAGAATAATGGAGATGTTCAGAGAATTTTAGGACAGTGATGTCTGTATTTTAATTGAAGCTGAAGTGTGCATGTTCTGCATGAAGGCCAGACTAGAGCAGGTCTTCTGAAGACCTGCTGTTAAACTTAACACACACTTTTCATTCAAAGGGGTCTTTTTTTTCTCTTAGTGCATGAAGAAAGGAAATAATTGTGAAAGGACTATTTTGTTGGAACAGATTGCTTGGCTTTTGCAGGGGTCAGGATTTTTAACTTTAGTTTTTAGTCCTTATTTCTATTTGCCTGCGAAAGCTTTTCTTTTTTTATCTCAGATTCTTAACTAAAGCTGTGTTAAGACACACAGCTTGAAGTGCAGTGCCTGACCTTATGTATGTTCTGGAGAAGTGCTCCATGGGTTTGGTAGGAAATGCAATGCTGGTGTGTAACTGGTGTGATAAAGGAGCAGCAGTGTGTCTGAATGTGGTTTTTATCTCTGTGGGGCAAGGACTGATTTGTGCTCTAATGCAAGTGCGGAGGAGCTACTTAAAACTATTTTCCCATGGTGGAAAAGTGACAGCTAGACAGAGTACTGCTGGTTTTCTCCAGTAATTCCAGATATTTGCTGCCCTCTGTTGTCTAGCTATCTTTGTGCTGTTGGATAATATCTCCCTGTCATCCTCACATAAGCAAGAAGGAAAGTTTTGCAGCTAAAAGTATCTGAATGCTTTTGTATCAGCTATGAAATGGAACCTGTGAGAACAGAAAAGATAAAAAAGATGTTTTTCTTTCATGAAAACAAAACCATCACAGGACCAAGAAGCTAATCTATTTTTTTTTAATGATCTTTTCAGAGTTAATGAATGTCCCTGTAGCAAAGCACTGGTGTTATGCAACTTCATGTCTGCTTAAATCAGTTTCTCTTCCAATTGTGTACACTTCTTCCATATCAAGCATACCTACAGCATCTCAGTAATGCCTCGTTAAAGCTGCAGCGAGGCAGACTCTCTGCTGGTGCTGCAACATCTGGCCTGTGACTACTCTTTTATTCTCCTGATGAAGTGGAGACAAGCCCCATCACATGTTTGTAATGTGGTACTGATGGTAAGAGCAGTGCTGTGCTTGCAGCTTGGAAAGGAATAGAGGCTTTGATTTGGCTAATTGCTTTAATATTCCTAGGTAATAAATAGTTGATTCCAAGCTGGTGCCTGTGTTTTTAAGTGTTGGGCTTTTGTCTCCAAAAATGCTGCAAAGTTATCTAGTACTTTCTCTTCTTTCTAGAATTTTACTCTCTCCCTGATAAAATTAATGTTATTCTGTAAATCAAGGGGATTTAAGTTATTGTGTGGTATTTGTTTCTCCAAGGAACTGCTACTGCACGATTATAGACATTGAATCTTACATTCTCTGAATTGTTGCTGTGAAGCATGCTGGCAGCCAGCTCTCTGTGCAGCATGTTTTTAGAGGAATTCCTGCATCCAAGTACAATCAGAGGAAAGGGCCAGATTCTTAGCATAGCCCTTGTAACACTACCAGTGGTTTAGCAAAGCTAGAAAGTGTAGTATTGTGTTATGTATAGGAACACACACTTGCACAAGCACACTCCCCAAAACAGAGATTCTAATGCACTTGAACCTCACTGAAAAAAATAAAAAAAGGTGGTTCAAGTCCTCCCATAGAAGAGACATTTCAAAGCATTAGTTCAAAAGAAAGCTTATCCCTCAGATTCAAATATTCATTAAGCCCATTCACAATTCAATGTTCAGAGATCTGTCTCTCGGGGACAGAGAAATCAAGACATACTATCGCATTAACTCTACATTATTACTATCTGGGCATTTTTAATTTTGAAGAATAGAAAGGCAGTAAAAGGAGATGTTAAAGAGTTACAAAGTTTTCTTTTCTTTCTTTTTTTATTTTATTTTATTTTTTTTATTTATCTTTTTTAATTTATTTTTTTTATTCTTTAATTTATTTTTTCCTTAGAGGTTCAGCCAACTGGGCTAAGCCCTACTAATAAATCCTCACTGTGCTAGAAAATTCTCAGTAACTGAAATCCTCGTGGCAGTCCCTCACCCCTTTAGTGAATGTCTTGAGCCTTAGCTGCTTTTGCTCAGGACTGCTCAAATGCTGTTTGTCAGGTATTTTGGGGGAGAACAAAGATCAAGGTGAGTCAGTAAGAGAGTGCACTTTCATTGCTGCACATTAAAAGGAGCTAAGAGAATGCTCTTACCTCTCCAATGAGCTCAGGGGTAGCAGTTGCTTTGCTGGCTAGGACAGAAGGCAAGCTGGGCAAAGAGAGTGGGGTTAAGAAAATGCCCCACCACCTTATATAGGCTAGCATGGTTCCTGTCCTGATATCACTGATTAGTTTGTTTCTCCTCCCACTCGGTGAGCTCCAAGGAAAAGTTAAGAAGGTTCCCTCTCGAATTCTCCACCTTTCCTCTTGCTCTGTCCTTGGTGTCTTGCCAACAGCCTCTCCAAATGTCCTGTTCCCTGCTGCTATTTTTCTGTTGTTGTTAATTCTCCTTTAACTCTGTCCTTTCTCCTCCTCTACCACATAAAAAGGCTTAAGGCTTCAAAGTGGACTCTTGGTATA
The DNA here is from genome assembly GCA_030323915.1 of Brotogeris chrysoptera. Taxonomy (NCBI): domain Eukaryota; kingdom Metazoa; phylum Chordata; class Aves; order Psittaciformes; family Psittacidae; genus Brotogeris; species Brotogeris chrysoptera. The sequence goes on from JARCZZ010020813.1 coordinate 8,234, forward strand.
CCTTAGCTCAGCCTCTCCAGTGTTATTCTTCTTATCCGAAAGAGCTCAGGATCCTTCCTTCTCAAAGCACTGACCTGAGAGTGTGCATCACAGTGTGACGTGTTCAGCAACCTGTAAAGTTGTCCTGTTTCTAGGTAGTCTTTGGAGGCGCTACTTTGTCAACATACTGGTACAAAGAAACTGATGATCTTCTGCTGTCTAGTTGCTTTTTATCAGTTATTTGAGAAATTCAAGGAGGATTTTCCCTTCTTTTTCTTTAACCTTCCCCTCCCGGCTTGCTGGAGAAATCTGAAATACTCGACGTGTGGCATATATGAGAGGCTTATAAGGCTGTGAAATCGCTGTGAAAGTCAGAGAAGAGGATGGAAAGGGAAATCTGGAGAGTGAATTATGAGAGAAAGGACAACAAAAAAGCTATTAAGGAACTCTTTAGGCTAATTCAAACCACAGTTTGATTCCCTTTAGGAGTCTTTTACAGTGATGGCTGAAAGAAGCAACCCCACAAATTCACCCAGAAGCTGGAGTGAATATTTTGTTGCTGAAACAAAATCGATCTAGTTTTATGAATTTGCTTTCTTCAGCCCTTTGGAAACAGCCTCATCATCTATGTGTGCTGAAATGATGTTATTCTCACTATGTTTATTCCCAGGGTGCCTCTCTTTTGATGGAGAGGTTTTTAACAGGAGACTGGATAATTTTTTTCCCCCTAAAAGCAGAGTATCTGATAGCAACAGTCAGCTTGGCATTGTTGATAAGCAAGGCTCATAAAATCATAGAATCACAGACTGGTTTAGGTTGGAAAGGACCTTAAGATCATCTAGTTCCAACTCCCTGCCATGGGAAGGAACACTTTCCACTACACAAGGGTGCTCAAGGCCCTGTCCAGTCTGGCCTTACCAGCCGTTGTGAGTGAGCCAGACACTGCCATCCACTGAGTTTGCACCCAGTAGTACATGTTACAAGAAACTTGCAGGGGAAGCTGCTTCACTCCAGTGCAGTAAATTTTTTTCCTTTTACTATTAATTTCTTCTGGGGCTGCCTGTTCTTTCTCATTGGTAAAATGAATCTTTGCATCCCAAAAGAAGAGACGCGCATTGGGTAGTTTGGTTGGGAGATACTCATAGGGAATCTGATCAGACTGAGTTTCAGGCTTCACATCTTGTTTCAGGGACTCTCAGGGCATTTTCAACAGCATCTTTTCTGCTCTGCGTGAAGGGGATGCTGCACAGGGGGCTGGCAGGATTCACTGTCAGGCAGTGCTACTTTCACCCATTGAGAGGTGGGGTGGCTCTTTCCTCAGGGAAGCAGATTCAGGACTCCCCTGTCCGATTCTGGTTCTTTAACGTTGACATGTTAGAAAGGAGTCACGAAAAAGCCACTGGCTCAAAGTGACAGATGTCTTGGAGCAATGTTTTGTTTAGATTACCAGAGCTAGTTAATAATTAATAGCGTCAGAGTCTGCTGATCCCTATGTGAGAATGAGGTCCTTGGCAGCAGCCTGCTCTGTAAGTTAGAGGCAGAGCAGTGACGATCTCCACTGCCATGTGGTGGGTTCACTGGATTCTAGGTGCAGCCAGCTATGGGTAGGGTTTCACTGCCTCAACTACTATCTTATGGAATCAGTGTGTTTCCTACAATCACCTTTGAAAAGGTCTGGGTCAGGTCCCAGATTGGGTGCTGGAGCCAGGTGCAGGAACTCACGCTCATGGCTGTGTACCTTAGATGACCAAAGCATTCTTGGTGGCCCAAGGACTGAGATTCCCTATAGGATTGGTGCAGAAAGGCACAAATGATAGAAATGTTTCCAGGTGTAATTCAATCCATGTCAAGTCAGATGCCCATCACTAATCTGTGCAGGGCACTCAGGAACATAGGTATCTTCTTCTGTCTTTTGGGCTTTGGAATTCAAACAGGAAGACTAAAATAGGAGAGGCTATTCCTTGTCAGAAGGATCAAGATATGCCATGTGCCTGTTATGTAACTGTTGGGTACCATCTGTCTGGGACTGTGCCACCAGCTCTGGGTGAGCGCTGGGTAACCATCTAATGATGTGCAAACTGAGCATGCAGGTTACACACACGACAAGCAAGTTGCTGCTTAATTTTAGGCATGTGCAAAGACCACTTTGTGCTGAGAGCAAGGCAGCTGGGGCTGGTGTCTGACAGCTAGATGTGTGATTTAGGCAGGCTGGACCTATGGCCTAACTCTGCAGGTATCTGCTGGTGAAGCTGGTTTCTTCTGCCTGCTCCTCTCTGTGGGAAGGTGGCTCTGAGAACACCCCTTGGACTGAGCCCAGTGGCTGACATGATCAGAAGAGGGGTTGGTGGCTGGTTTCCAACTAGACTAGCTCTCCCAGAGAAATGCCTCAATGATCCCTGACTGTGTTAGCTCCTGAGGCAGGAGCTGCATAGCTGCATTAGCTGGGTAGTGCTTGAACTTGTCAGCTCTGACAGGAAAGACTGTAATGGCCCTAATCCAGCTTCACACGCTCTGTCTCCACACTTCTCTCAAGGCTCAGTGGCCTTTATGAGGTGCATTTAAAACCATTTTTTAGCAGACTGCCATTATACTGTGGGTTTTGGCTGTGCTCCTCTGCTCAGGTTGCACTGCAGGGATCAGGTCTGCACAGGGAGCTGCATCAGCTAGTGGACTACATAGGGTGCTTTAAAATCATGTAAATGATAAAAATACCTTTGTTAGGCTGGGCTGTAGATGTGTGAAACACAGCCAGTGTCCGTGGGCTCTGTGTCATGCTTTGTTGTTGGGGAAATCACTCTCGGGAGCTGAGCTCATGTCACTGGGCACCACTGAGAAAAGTCTGGCTCTGCCTTCTTTACTCTCCCCCACCAGACATTTGTACCTAAGATCCCACCCTGAGCCTTCAGTTCTCCACACTGATCAGTTCCAGATCTCTTGGCTTCTGCTTGTATGACAGGTACTCCAATCCATTAACCATCTTCATGGCACTTTTCTGTACTTGCTTGGTATGTCCCTGTCTCTCCTGTCCTGGGGAGCCCCAGACTGGATGCTATACCCCAGATGCGTCTCACCAGTGTTGAGTAAAAGAGAATCATAGAATGGCTCAGGTTGGAAAGGACCTTAGAGCTCATCCAGTTCCAACCCCCCTTGCCATGGGCAGGGACACCTTCCACTAGACCAGGTTGCTCAAAGCCCCATTCAATTCAGTCTGGAACACTTCCAGGGATGGGGCACCACTGAACATATTCCTATGTTCACATATTGGGAAACTGTCTAGATACATTCGTCGGTGCAACAACTAGATTGCCTGTATCTGCGGCGGTTGGGAAGGCTGGAGAGGAATGTCTTTCATCTCTGGTGTCCAGCTCCCTCTTGTGGTATATCTCCGGCCCAGCCACTAATGCAGTTAAGGAAAACAGACCAAATATTCAGACGTCTGTTTTTGACAGCACCTATAAACAGCAGCTCACCAGCCCTGACACAATCAATACTCACTATACTCAGAGCTTGTATATGGCTCTGGATACTGCTGCTGATGTATGCTTCCAAAATAAACAGCTCTTCTAATGCACACTCATCACTTCACTCCTCTTACCACCTGCTCTGAAAGCCCACTGTTGTTTTTGTTCAGCTTGACATGTTCTCAGGACTCACTTTCTCAGTCCATGCAGCTGCAAGTCTGTACAATTTCTCCCTGGAAACTCACTTATGATAAAGAACGTCAATTTGTCTCCTTGGATAGGAGTGCGGCAGGAACTGGTGAAGAGCAGCTTGTAGGTGTCTTATGGCTAGAGTAGGGGGTCAAAAAGCTCTCTGCTGCTATGTCAAATAGGTGCCAACTTTAGGCAGAGGGTCAGGCTCTCTTCTGGTAGGCTGATACTCTGAAAACAGGAATACTGGGTTAGTGGACAACTCACCTCTTTTAGCTGCAGATTTTTCATGGTATTTAAATCATTGCTGCCAGTGGGAGTGAAGAGTTGCTTGGAAGTGAGCAAGGTGATTATGGCCAACACACCTAGGTCTGTGCTGGTGGCTCAGCAACTACATGGTGATGAGCTGCCATCAGGCACCATCCCATTCACTAGTATAGAGGTGGCTGTGGTGTCCAGCACAGGAATTCTCCCTGGGACCCCAAGAAAGGCCATGTAGTCATGTCTCTTTTGATACCCACTGAAATAGAGGTCAAAGCAAAGCCAAGCACATTCATCTGGATTGCTCCACTTGTGTGTTTTTGTGTTCCATGCCCTTTTTCCAGGTGTCACTATCATTTTTCTTATTAGCAGTAGGCGTTCCTCTAGTGTGACCTGAATGCCTGTGGAAACGAGATTGAGATGCCAGCACCTATGGGAACTCCAATGGAAATAATTCTTTTCACCATCATGATCCTAGCTCCAATTACTTACTGTGGCAAAGTAATTCCCAAGGTAACGTACACATTGGCTGGAAGACCTTGTTCTCTTGTATGGTCATCTTCAGCTTTAGACACCTTCCCAACCTCTCTTCTCTCCCTGTTGTGTGTATCTGTTCTCCAGGATGGAGTACCAGTTTCACCAGGCTCCTGGCATTACCCTGTTAGTTTCTCTGGCCTGGGATCTAGGAGCTGGAACAAGAAAAGCTCTCTGCTTCCTGCCATGAGCCTGGACATCAAAGCTGCTTGTTTTTCTGGTCATCTGCAGCACTGTAGAATTCCTCAGTGATATTAAAACATCCTGAAATACTAGAAAATTTTAGAAGCCTGAGGTTGACTTTCAAGACTGGAGGGGAAATTACAACTCAGTTTTAAATTTCAGCTTCAGACTCCTATCCTGTTCTCCTGGCTCCAGGTGAAAGTCCACATCTGAAGAGGCTCATTTTCCAGACCTACTTCAAGACAGAGGGTTGCATGAGAATGACAAATCTGGTCAGAATTGCTTCAGTTTTATGACACAAGGCAAGGCAGTTTTCTGCTGTTTCATCCATTTTTGCAATTTCAGAGACCATTCACTTAACTTCCTGCATCTAATCTCAGTTGGTAAAGTTTCATATCCTTTCCAGCTCCTTTGCCCTGGTGATGGAATCTCAAATCTCACCCAGGGTATGCTTGTTTTCAAGGAAATAATCTATTCTCACAAATTTTGGTTTCTCCGCCACCTCCTCCTGATGCCCGGTAGCTGCCTCCTTCCCCTCCTCGACCACCCCGACCTCCTCCACTGGCAGCCGCTTCCTACCTGCCTCCTGGTCCCCAGGGCAGCTCTCCCCGGCCTGTCCAGCCACTGGTGGCTCCTGGGGCCACTCCCCCTTGGCTCCCCACAGCCTCACAAAGACGGAAGCGAGGATGAGGACCAGGATAGTAAAGGCAGCCAGATGGCCAGGTACAAGTCCGCAGTCACATCCATCCCACCCTGCTGCCAGAGCCCACCAGTATTACAAGTTATTGCCATAAAGTACAATAAAACAAGAACTTTAGCCCAAGCCCCCCATCTGATAAACACTAAGACAGCAAATAGTTGCTGTAAGTAAGGTACAACAGGCTGAAACTGTGAAATCAGAAAAATCAAGAGCAACAACTTTGAGAGCCATTAAATCAGCATTGCGACAAGTGACTATAAATTCTGTCATTATTTCAACTCTTCGTGCCTTACGTTGGGCACCAAAAAGAACTGTCGTGGTTTAAGCCTTAACTCACACAGTTTGCTCACTCACTCCCCCCTCTTTCTTCCTCCTGCTCCTGGAGGGATGGGAAGGAGAATCGAAAGAGTGCAACTCCCATAGGTTGAGAGAAGAACAGTCCAGTAACTAAGGTATAACACAAATCACTACTGCTACCACCAATAATAATAATGACCAGGGAAATGCAAGGAAAGAGAATACCACCCAAACCCAAGCCTGACCCAGCAGTGAACTAACTCTTCCAGGTTCCTGCCCCCAGTTTTTGCATCCTGGGCATGAAGTGCTATGGTATGGAATACCTCTTTGGTCAGTTTGGGTCAGGTGTCCTTTCTCTACGTCCTCCTGGCTTCCCCTCCTCCCGGGAAGAGCATGAGACTCAGAAAGTCCTTGGTCAGACCAAACATTACTAAGCAGTAACCGAAAACATCAGTGCTGTTCCCAGGCCGAAAGTCAAAACCACAGCACTGCACCAGCTACCAAGAAGGAGAAAAATGACTGCTACTGCTGAACCCATGACAGAGATGAATGTGTTAGGAAAGAGCAGAATGCTATAATAGTTGCAATGAGAAACTTTTCCAGCATTTAAATCCTGCTGTTAACTATTTTCTTCACAAATAGGTCTTAACAGAAGTGGACGGTGTTGTACATTGCTTGGGTTGTGGCTCTGATCAAAAAGAGAAAGAGGACTGGTAGCATGCAGATGAAGCATAAGACAGTAGGAACAACTGAAAATTAATAATCAGTGCAATGGATGGAGGTAGATTTACACTGGCTGTAGATAGCTCTGGGACTCTGCAAGCAGTATTACAGAGCAGCATTTTTATGTACACACATAAGCAAATACAAATCCATCTTCAGTAAAGATGCACATTTTGAGTAGACAGAAGAAAAAAAAGTCATATCTGTTGGAGAATTTAATCTCTGGGAATGGAAACTACCCTAACAGGGTTTAATTTACACGCATGAAATAAATGCACTCAGCTACAGTAAGAAACCATTGTTGGCTGAAAGTTTATTATCACCTTTGCCTTTCTGGTTTCCTCCACATCCAGGAAGTCCCAGCCTGGCTTCTGGCTGAGTGGCTTAACAGAGAAGAGATTGGTGAAAGGCAGAGCAGCAGAGGTGTCAGCACTTAGTCAAAATGAGGGAAATATGGAGAAGGGGGGTCAGGTACAGGACGCAGTGCCCTGGACAGAGGGGATAATAAGACCCTAGCTCATCCTAAGATGCACAGGTAAGGATGTGTCTATCTCTCTGTGACTTTAGAAATTCAGTGCATAGCACAACTTGATTTGAGCTTCTGAGATGTGCAAAGCAGCCTGAACCTCTCTGTGTTTTGGGCAGGTGAGGTAGTTGGACATGTTTGGAAAGGCTCCTTTATATGCTCAGTGCTCCAACCCTGCTGTGTTGAGTGAAGCTGCATATTTTGAGAGTATGGATTTGGGCCTGCTTCAGCTATCTATGCAAAGGGCTGTCCCTGGAGAAGGGTATGAGAACGCAGCTCCACGAAGGCTTAAGCTACCAAATGCACTGAAGTAATTGAGTGCACTCAGAAGCTGCTGAGCTGTAGCAGAAGGTGCCCAAACCCATTCCCAGGGAAAATGTGGTGGAAGAAACCTTGGATAAAGCTATCTCCATCCTTCTCATCCCACCCCTGGGATGTGTGGGTTACAGCTGTGGCAACAGTTGCAGGAGTTTGTAAAAGACCTCCTGAAAATTGTAAAATCAACTGCAATCAAGGGTTTGTTTCCTGTTTGAACTCCCTCCATCTTCCAAATTGAAAGACTCTCTTCCGTTGAAAAGGGAGTGAGGGGACAGTGTTTGGCAAACAGATCTCACCCTTGAAGTGGTGGCAATTCTGTAACGCTTGAAAATCATACAATCATGGAATAGTTAGGGTTGGAAAGGACATTAAGATACCCCATTCCAACCCCCTGCCATGGGCAGGGACACTGCCACATACTAAACCATGTTACCCAAGGCTTTGTCTCAACCTGGCCTTGAACACTGCCAGGAAGGGAGCATTCACAATTTCCCTGGGCAGCACATTCCAGTGCCCCACCACCCTCACAGTAAAGAATTTCTTCCTTATGTCCAATCTAAACTTCCCCTGTTTAACTTTGAACCCATTACCCATTGTTCTATCACCACAGTCCCTAATGAAGAGTTCCTCCCCAGCATCCTTATAGCCCCCCTCAGATACTGGAAGGCTGCCATGAGGTCTCCACGCAGCCTTCTCTTCTCCACGCTGAACAGCCCCAACTTTCACAGCCTATCTTCATACGGAAGGTGCTCCAGCCCCCTGATCGTCCTCAGGGCCCTCCTCTGGCCTTGTTCCAACAGTTCCATGTCCTTTTTATGTTGAGGGCACCAGAGCTCTACATGATACTCCAAGTGAGGTCTCCCGAGAGCAGAGTAGAGGGGCAGGATCACCTCATTCAACCTGCTGGTAAAGCTCCTGTCGATGCACCCCAGAATGCAGTTGGCTTTCTGGGCTGTGAGCACACACTGCTGGCTCATGTTAAGTTTCTCATCGACCAGCACCCCCAAGTCCCTCTCTGCAGGGCTTCTCTGAATCTCTTCTCGGCCTAACCTGTGTGTGTGCCTGGGATTGCTCCAACCCGGGTGTAGGACCTTGCAATTGTCATGGTTAAACTTCATCAGGTTGGCATCAGTCCACCTCACAAGCATGTCAAGGTCCCTCTGGTTGGCATTCTTTCCCTCCAGCATATCATCTGGACCACAGAACTTGGTGCCATCAGTAAACTTGCTGAGGGTGCACTCAATCTGTCTATGTTGCTGACAAATATGTTGAATAAGACTGGTCCCAACACCAATCCCTGAGGGACACCTCTGATTACTGGTCTCTAACTGGACATTGAGCTGTTGACCACAAGACTTTGCATGTGGCCGTCCAGCCAACTCTTTATCCACCAAGTGGTTCATCTATCAAATTGTTATCTCTCTTATTTAGAGACAAGGATGTTGTGCAGGAGAGTGTCGAATGCTTTACACAATTCCAGGTAGATGACGTCAAGAAAATGTGATCTACATAAAACCAAATGAGCCCGCAATATTGGGACCTGTGTCTACCATTAAGACTGGAGATATCTGGTATGGGCAAAGCACAGAGCAGCTGGAAGTTTTAGGGCTTAATCTTACTTGGACATGTAGTTTCAAGTTTTTCAGCTTGTGGTGGGGCCCTGTGTTCCTGGAGTGTCCCTCTGCAGCCCAAAGCTCTTCTTGATTCATACTGGTGGCTGTGGGGATGCTTGCTTCAGGGCTGGGGGGTACATGCCTGCTCTCCCTGTGTCTGACAGCTTCAACACTCTTATTTGCCCTGAACTGCAGTTGTAGGTATGGGAAGAAAAGGTGTTGATATTGCAGAAGAGCTGATGCTTTTCCCTTTCCCTTTCTTTTTCCCTGTCCATTTTATAGGCATATTTGTTTTAAGTTTTACCTTAGATCTCTGGGAAATTTGTCAAAATTATTAATCCCATTGAAAACTGTACATTTTATTTCTCTTTATGAATTCTTTTTATAGAACTCAGTAGACAGCAGGCTGTCGGGCTACCTTTGATAACTTCAGTTAGTGCTTTTATTGCCTACTGCTCCCTTCCAGGAGACACTTGATTTGTCTTGCCTCTTCTCATGAATTATTAGCACTGGTTATAGCTACTCAAATCTTTTGATTAGCTAGAGACTTAATAAAGCTGTTTATACCCCAGTTTTTATGGGTGGCTTCAACTCCAGAAATTGCTTTACTAATTGATTTCAGGATGGATTTGCTGGTGGCTGAGGATTTAACATCTGCAGAGGCTCTTACATGACAAATTCTTTCCCATAAACAGATTGTGCTTAAACTTCACTCTTCTTTTTTTTTTTTTTTAAGAAAACGAATAATATACTTGACATAACCAACCACAGTTGACATTTCTCTTCAAAAATATGGTTCTTGCATGATTTTATAGTATTTTTGTAAATTTGTGTTGCTATTATTCAAAACTTTCTCTAATGCTGGACTGTGCATGAGCTAAATTTAGCAGTGCAGTGCATATGACTGGATATAAGGAAGAATCTTTTTACAATGAGGGTGGTGAGGCATTGGCACAAGTTGCCCAGAGAAGATGTGGCTGCCCTATCCCTAGCAGCGTTCAAGTCCAGGTTGAACGAGTCTTGGAGCAACCTGGTCTAGTGGAAGATGTCCCTGCTTATTTGCAGGGGGGTCGGACTTGATGACATTTTAAAGTCCCTTCCAATCCAAACCATTCTGTGATTCTGTGAATGGGTCCTGCTAGTTTGCATGCGCTTAGGATTTCATCAACTGCTGTAGAGGGAAGGTGTTCAGAGAGCTGTGTATCCCCTCATATTTTATTCATCCCTGCCTTTGTTGCTCAAGATAAGGGATGTCCCTGATCTTGCAGTCTGCACTGACCATACAAGACTGCTTTGTTAGTAGCATTAGTTTACTGACATCAACACTCAAAGAGAAGCTAGGCAGCCTGTGGCTTTTTCCCTGCCTGCTGACGCTTTTCTGATAGTGTCTTTCCTTTTTTCTGGAGTCACCATGCATGAATAAGCAGCTGCACATGCAGCTGACAAATCATAGAATTATAGAATAGTTAGGGTTGGAAAGGACCTTAAGATCATCTAGTTCCAACCCCACTGCCATGGGCAG